>VXAL01005674.1:0-14011 GCA_013399475.1 Chauna torquata | reverse complement strand
ATATAAATATATATATATGTATATTTTCTTAGTATACATTGGAATTCTATATTTGAGAAAGTTTATTTGAAAGGAAATTTTCATAACAGTTTTGGTAAGGCATAAATAGAACCTTTTTTCCACTTTTACATCACTTCTTATAATGAAGAAAAAGAACTTTAGGATTCATAAAGTAACACAACATCCAGAAATATCTTCCTGTTTTTACCTTTTTACTCATTTTCTTTTTAGCATTAAGTCTTTGTGGAAGAGTATCTTTTGCCTGTTGTGCAGTGTTGAGTGCTACATAAAGGATAATAAAGCTTTAAACAGCTTAGTTTATAACAGGTTTCTGCAATCGCCCCTCCATATCACTGGTACAGAAATAGACTTCCTAATGTTATGGGACACTGTCAGGTCTGTCAGCATATTATTAAAAAAGTGAAAGATTTAGGTTTGCATGGTATTTTTCATGAAGTATGTGGAAAGAAAATAATGCCAGGATAAGCAATAGAGAGAATAACTCTATAAAGTTTCTTTTCTGAAGGGTCTTATGCTCTAAACACTTACACACATACTGTTCTAATACATCTGCTTTTATGAATTTAATAAAATATCTATTTTACCACTGTAAAGCTCAAATATCTCTTACTGGGAGGAAAAATAAAGTAAAATAAAAAATCAGTTGGATTGCAACCGTGATCTTCAAATCAAGGATGTTGCCCAATCTGTCAGAACTTTTCTTACCTGCCTACCCTGCGATACTCCTTTATTTCACACATACATTGGAAAATAGGTATTCCTCTACTTAAATAATGTTCTTGATCTATTCTACTCTTTCCATATTCTGGCAATTCTTTTCAGATGCTAATGAACACTAACATTTTAAAGGCTTAATATTAAGTCCACAAGCTCTGTTAAAACCCAGTGTTATCTCTTTTTACTCTTCTCTGTTTTTTAAGCTTTCATTGTGCACCTTCTACTTCCCTGTCCCCCCCCATGTTTATTTGCTTTGGTTTCTAGGAACCTACTAGCAAAATGAGCTGTTCTTTGGAATTGTTCACCTGGATTTTCCTCCGACTCAACCTTCATTAGCCTTTCAACCAACTCAGTCAGGGTGTCGTATCTCATATGCACATAGAGAGGAAAGCGCTGAATTTCTTATTTACCTCAGGAAAAAAATTAAAATAATATTAATTAAAAAAAAAAACCTAAAGATTTTCTCTGCTTTTAAAAATAGAAATCTATAAAGTTGTTTGTTTTTCTTCACACATTTCTAAATGACTTTCAATTTAAAATGATTAAATTTTTAGATTATCAAAAAGAGAGAAAGAACAAGAATAAAAGTTTCAGGTAAGAACACAAGCCTTTTCCTCTTTTGTCCAAGCATTTGAAAAATTAGCTAAACTGTCTGTTGTATCTACAAATAAGTAAGTTTCCTAGAAAGTCAGAGATAATATACATAGAAAAAAATAAAACAATAATGACATTCTAGTAAATACATATACAATTCAGGGTTGCCATCCCAGAATTTGTGGTTCTTGATGATGGTTACAGGATGTGAAAAATTTTATATGAGTACACTATACTGCGCATCCCTCCACATCCTATGTCTCCATCCTATACAAGTATTACCAGAATCCATTGTAATGCAAAAGTCAGTATTTGCTTCAAGTGTCATTAAAAAAATCCTGCCTTGACTTCCAGTTTAATTACAAACAGGAACAGTAAAGGTGAATGGTTTTGAAAAGCAAGCTGATGAGCTTTAGTGTATTTATTTAACTACAACAGTTAATGAAAGTACAACCATATGCATGTAATGGTAAGACTGGGAAAAAGAGGGAACTGTATATTGCTGTGAAACTCAACCAGCAGAACTCTTGCTTCCTATTTTATTCTGCTCAGTATCAACTGCAAAATTAGATTTGGGTCACTATTTAGCCATTTAGATAGAAGGTATGGAAAGTGCATTGGAACTTCCCATGTGTTTCACACCCATTTTATGGATTATGGATATGAATTATTGAGTTGTACATGACACATTGTTGCTGCTGGATATCCTGGAACATTGGAAAGACAGTTCTGCTTCAACTTGGAAGAGCGGCTGGAACTTCCCGTATTTTGATACCTGAGATCTTTCAGCAGAACAATCTCATTCTGCTTGGATATTCCTCATTTCCCCTTAAAGAAAAAAAAAAAAAAAAAAAGCAGCTTTGCAGCAAACGTAGTTTACCAGGATATGCAGTACTGAAAATACTTGCCAGCAGACACAGTCTACATGGATGCTTTTGGCACACTCTGTAACAGATGGTGTTTGCTCAGCAGCACAGCCGGAGCACTCTACCTGAATCTGCATGGAGGATTCAGAAGCAACCAAGTGGTTAAATAAGTCTAGAAATACCTACCTCTTCTGTCAAGTTTCTTTCAAACTTGTTCTTCTAATTTTAAATAAATAGACTGGCAGGGCCAGGATAGACCAAATACTGGTTTTGAAACAAATGGAAGCCAGACAGAGAAAAAAGAAGACTAGAGAGATTCAGAAACAATTATAAAAATCCATTCCAATTTGACTAAAAATTGTTGTTCTTTACTTTTTTTTTTGTTTAATCTAATTTCGGAGATAGAAAAAAAAAAGACAGAAGGATAAATTTTATTAAGCCTATACAGTAAAGATGTTGCATATATGAAAATACAAAATTAATTTTATAGATTTAAATAATTTTTGTGTCATGAGCATCCAAAAGTTTTGTGCAAGCTTTCTGCTGTGTAGTATTTCTATTCAGTCACAACATGTTTGCTTTTCTTGTTGTTGTTTTTGTTGTGGTGTGTTTAATTTCCCCCTTTGGAATTTGGAGCATTGCTGCTTTTTTTTAGAAGCAATTACTAATTTAGAATCCCAAAGACTTGCCTCCATATGTGACTAGAACAGCTCTCCTTAGGACACCTTATTTTAAAACAGAAATAACTTTATTCCAGAATTTTTTTTCTGTTCATGATGAGACCTTGATAATGAAATTGCTATGCCAATCAACTTTTGTTCCATACAGGCAAGTTTTATCTCTTATGGGGAGCCAAATCACTTGTTTCTAAGGATAGGAGTCAATAACATTTAGGAACCTAAAATGTATGTAGGTAGAACTTAAGTACTCTGCAAGTTGTATCCATAGATCTGTGAGTCCTGGTGAAGTAAGAATATTGCCTTGTCTTCATCATCCTAAACACCTAACATATATGTATATACATATACATATATAAATATGTATATACATATACATATATAAATTACCTTTTGCATATATATAATTACTCTTTGTGCGTATATATATAACATTTGTTAAATTCTTCCTACTTGCCCATTTCACCACCTCCAAAATTCATTCCACATTTTTCTGTATTTTTTCAAGATGAATAAAAACAATGGGGAATTTTGTGTCCTCTATATATACTTCTGTGAACCACACTTCTGTAATCAACCCTAATTTAAACCCTAAATTCAGCTGAGGAATTTTCAACTGTACAGGAATTATAGTTTAGTTTCTTATTAATTTTCACTTTTTTTTCTTGAAATATTAAAGATAAAATGGTCTTTCTCATGGTGTTTCAGCAAATCTGCTTCCAATCCCAATTCAAATCTACTTTTTTAAAGGAATATTTGATTTGAAATTTGATATAATATTCAGGACAAAGATAAACAGAGCCAAAAGGATCCTAAATTCTAAAAAAACTGCTCCTTGAAACAACAAAGGATTTCCCTTGTCTCTCAAGAAACACTAACCAAGACAGACTCAGTAGCAGTTAACAGTAAAATAAATCTATATCTGAATAAATAGCTTTCTTACCATGTTTATCCTATTGATTTCTTACTAACTACCACCATTAGAACAGGACTTTAACAGTCTGAAGAGTTGAGAGTGATGAACATAGCACCCTGGCATTACTGTATTAACTGGCAGATTTGACAGACTCTCCTTTAACTATCGAGAAAGGAAAATAAAGAAGTTGTAAACCCTTGTATCATGAGCAAGCGGTCTATCTGCAAGGAGCTTGGATGACAAAAACTCTACAGTGAAGGCCAAATATTTCTACTAGGACACACAGGAAGGCACATGGTTTTGAGTGCATTTGTGGTTATGTCTTTTTAGTCTAAGGCCGAGTCAAAACAAGCCTGCTAGCTTCAGAGTTGATAACTGGAAATAGTCATTTTTAGCAGAGCCATTTAGCATGTGGGAAATGCATGCAGATGAGGAGAAATGCAGGAGTAGGGAAGGAAGTGGTACTCTGAAATGGAGGAGTGTGGATTTGAATTTGGAAGATGGAGTAGGTATAGTACAAATGGGAACATGAACCGTGACAAAGGAAATGGTTGCCTTTATTCAGTGGCTTTCATTAAATCAAACTATAACTGGCAATTACTGAGATTCAATGGGTACATTCAGACTTTGACAACCTTCCTCCCCCTCCAAACATGGCTTTTGTGTTTCGTTTGTCTTGAAACACCTGATGGTTTTGTGATGTGAAACAACTATTACCCCATATTATGTAACACAGTGTGGGACAATCAAGTGCTCCATGAATGGTTCTTTTATTTCTTGGGAATTTGAGACATTTTTATTTATGTCTGTGATTGTGTGGGAATGTATATGTGAGTGCATGTGGAATTATGTTCAGAGGTTAACCTCTTACATTTTCAGCATTAACTACTGTCATGTAATATGTATGCTTTTTTAACACAAAATTAGTTGTCATTTTTGTTTTATTTCTTTCACCTCAGTCTATATCTGAAATATGGCAGTCACTCCAAGCCTATTATCAAGCAAAAGTTCATGAGAACTAAAAAGTAAAGGTATTTTTATATCCTGTGATTGATACAGGCAGAATGTTAATAAGTTAAAATATAAATTAACAAATCTAGCCAGGTCACTCATAGTAACACACATGTTTATTTAATTACTAAAAAAGTATAGCAATTTCAGTATACAGAAATAAAGAGCCAAGTGGAATCCAGCTACTTGTTAAAGGAAATTCTGTAATGAATCTCATTTGAATAAGTAAGTTACATTTCAAATATAATTTTGCTTTTTTAACGCTATTCTCCTGGTTGTTAGCATATTTCAAAACCTCACAGCTCAAACTAAGCAATGCATTGTGTAAGCCCATTTCACTTTTGTTTTAGCTTAGTTCTGTGTATTATTAGTGTAGCTTAGTTATTGACTCAGTAATAAGTCATGTTTGATCTACTATGTGTTAGATAATAAAATGTCACATTTCCAAAATTATATTAGCTCTGAATGAAGAGAACTATTTATGTACATGCAACATCTTCAAATAACATTCAAGCTATGTGAAAACACAGGTCTGATGTAAACACAGTCTGGATGTGAGTGCTAATGGGGATAGACTTATAGTATATCTCTCCCTGAAGAATACTGATTTTCTGATGCTTAGAAATCTTTGCAGGCTCTACTAAGCTCTTATACTATCGCTACTTTCTGTAGAATCTTAGGTTTTACTTCTGAACCACCCATCAAAATAAAAATCAAACCTTTCTTAGCTTTTGATAGCTATTTGGATAAAAAAGAATAACTTCTAGATATATATGCCTTTCAACTTGCAAACATCTTTGCTTTCTCCTCTTTTTCTTAGCCTGCAGGACCTACATGTTAGGTACAGACTAGTTACGAAAGGTTTATTGCTATGATTAAACCATGCATAAAAAGGCATAAAATATATTTAAAGTCTTATTTAAGCAAAAATCAGATTTCTATTTCTCAATCAGATTTAAATAAAACAGCATATAAAATTCAGTTTATCATAAGCTAATACTGTTTTGCAATTCGCTCTAACAATAGGGCTGCTCTCTACTATACAGCTATATGGGTGGAGGAAAAGAATAGGAAAACAATTAGTTAAGGGGACTATAACTGTGTTCCCATTAGCACTGACATTCGTACTCTGTCTACATGACAGTGGTATTTCCACATAGCCTGAGCTTTAGTTGTAGTCGATATGGATCATAAGCACCATTTTCTTATGGAAAAATAAAAAGATATTGCTATGGTTTAGCCCTGGCAGGTAGCTAAATGCCACACAGCCGCTCACTCACTCTCCCCAGGTGGGATGGGGGAGAGAATCAGAAAGGTAAGTGTGAGAACTCATCGGTTGAGATGAAGACATTTTACTAGGTAAAGCAAAAGCTGTGCATGCAAGAAAAGCAAAACAAGGAATTCATTTGCTGCTTTCCATGGGCAGGCAGGTGTTCAGCCACTGCCAGGAAGCAGGGCTCATCACGCGTAATGGTTTCTTGGGAAGACAAATGCCTTCATTCCAAACATCCCCCCACCCCTTCCTCCTTCTTTACCCCAGCTTTTATTGCTGAGCATGATGCCATATGGTACGGATTAACTCTTTGGTCAGCCTGGGTCACCTGTCCTGGTCCTGTCCAGTCCCAGCTCCTTGTGCACCCCCAGCCTCCTCACTGACAGGGCAGTACAAGAAGCAAAAAAGTCCTTGGCTCCATGCAAACACTGCTCTGCAACAATCAAAATCGACACCACTATTTTCATCAAAAATCCAAAACACAGCATCGTGTGAGCCTCCATGAAAAAAACTAACTCTGTCCCAGCCAAAACCGTGACAGATATCCAGAAGGTCCTCCAATGCAGAACATATGCAAGGTGTCACATCTTATGCTCTCTCTTTCATTATAAAACTGACAAGGCTTCAATAGTCAGACCTCAGTCTTTAAACATCTTCTCAGGTAAAAAGTCCTTTGAATTTTTAATAAATCTCACTGGAAGAGTGTGTGTTTCTGTTTATGTGAAACTCAAGCCCAACTGCAGAACAATGTTGCTGAAGTTTCTATACATTTCAGGTTTTTGGTTTCGATTTTTTGGAGGACTAGCCAAAGTCCAGCTATTCCTCACCTAGCAGCCTGAAATCTTTGTCAGCTCTCCCATCACTTTTGTTCAAGGCTGACGGATATAACAGTGCCGAAGTGTGAATGTTTGCTGAATTTTCTTTTTTCTTTTCTTTTCTTTTCTTTTCTTTTCTTTTCTTTTCTTTTCTTTTCTTTTCTTTTCTTTTCTTTTCTTTTCTTTTCTTTTCTTTTCTTTTCTTTTCTTTTCTTCTTTCCTTTCCTTTCCTTTCCTTTCCTTTCCTTTCCTTTCCTTTCCTTTCCTTTCCTTTCCTTTCCTTTCCTTTCCTTTCCTTTCCTTTCCTTTTTTTCCTTCTTCTTTCTCTATAAAGCAATCAACTGACAAACATGTAAGTATGGGAACAGACCACGCTTCTCTTAAAGAACATTTTCTTAGTTTTTCATGAACAAGAATAAATCTTTCTAGTGACTGAGAGAGTAATATACTGTTTGGCTGCTACTACAGCTGCTTGTGAAATAAGATTTTTAGGGGAATATCCCTAAGAATTATGCTAAAAAGCTGAAACCTCAAAATTAAGAAAGAGTCAAAATTACTGCTATTATTACTATACTTTTACTCTAACATTACTATTATTAAGTCTATTGTTGCTGCTACTGCTGCTACTACTACTATTAGTATTAAAAATAGAAATGTCAGTTTTACTTGATCAGTATTTTTGTTTCAAATTTCTACTTTCAGATTTCTTCCATTGTAAATACATGATGAGATAAAACACTTTCTGATGGTGTTTATACTTAGTTTTTGACTACAAAGAAAGCCTAAATGATGATTTTAGACTAGATTCCTTTAGATAATTCAAATTAGGCTAGTGAATCATATTGGGCTGAAGAGATCTGCACAGAAAGAAAATAATATGAAGTTGTGGATTTACTGCACACACTTCTTTCTAGGAGGTTATTTCTAGTTACAGTAGGTTCTGATTTATTTGTTCTGCTTTGAAAGTTATAATTTTCCTAAACTCATGAAAAGAACAAAGTGGAACTCTGAAAGGACAGAAGAATCACTTGCACTTAATTCACAAAAATACTCGTCAGTTGTCACATTCTTCTATTGTCTAAGTGCTGAATCAGTGTAATACTAACACTCAGATCACAAATTTACTATTGGCAAAAATCACAGCCAGGAGGCAATGACATAAATTTACATTTCAGTATTCTTAATCTCAGAGAAAATCATTTCCTCTTGCTCTTGGCAAAACTGTTGCAGCAGTTTTATGCCACTAATAAATGATATTATCTATGCACTCTATTCCATATTTGCCAGGTAGTGAATATCTGCTCTTTCCCCCATCTCTCCACAAACTCTTCTCTATTCTGGAGAGACTGAGCAATAGGAAGTGTTTGCTTCTTCCTAGGTGTCTGTTATACCATCCAAATCACAGCCTATCCTACTGGAATACAAGATTCCTTCCATCTATTTATTTCTCTTCTGTAGGGGGATTAAAAGCTGAATATGTTGAATAGGGAAAGCATGAATCTAGCTATTAGCTATTGAATGCAACTTTAATAATTCATAATTATATAAAAAGAAACAAAACAACAAACACCACCACCACCACCAACGACAACAACAAAACCCACCAAACCACAGCCTATTCTTTTTGGAGTTTTATGTTAATCTGATTTGGACAAAATGGTATCTAAGCAGGTGATAAACAACATTTATTTTTCTCTTTTAAAATGAGAAATAAAACTCCTTACACATTTATTACTTTTTTTTTTCTGTTGTTAGTCTTTAAATGTAGAGCAAGCAAATCTTCTGTGCTTAACAATTTCAAAAATTTATGAAAAGTACACCAGCAGAAGTTCTGATTTTTGCCAACTGCATGTGGCAACACACAAGAAAAAAAATAAATAACAAGGAAGTGTTTTAGAGATTTCAGAAATGTAAATTCATAATCATTTTTGGATTCTGAAACAGAGTGTGTACTACTAAATGGTTCAATAGGAAGATCTTGTTATAGAGAATATCTAACGGAGACCTATCAAGAAGAGCAGATAATTGTTATCCTTCCTATACCTAGCAGTATGTCAAAAGGTATTCTAGGATGATGTGGCTGCATAACACAATTTTTCCATCTAAATATGTACTTTTTATGTGTGCCTCAATAGTTCATCAGAGGTTCATTTAAATTTTGTATTTAGCTCTACTCTAGCACAAAGAATCAAAGTGAAATAAAAGTGACAATTCTTAAATCAACAGGAATATGTCAAGATGGCTTATACAAAAGTGATCACACAGGATACTGTGAATAAGAAATTAATCATTTTATTTTTAAATGAGCTTTTCCCCTTCACTGTTTTGAAGCAAGACAAAAAGTCAAGGAAATGAAACCATCAACCCTGGTTATCAAAGCATTTAACAAAAAAAATTAACTTTTAGCCTTTACCCTTATGTTGGTTTCATCAGTCTGTTAGGAAGGCCCTATCTTTTTGTGTTGTATTACAAAAGGTTGAGTACACAGGGCACCTAACTGTGAGCAATGAATGTTCTTGTAACGAATGCAAATCGCAAATAAACAATAATAATCAATGGATGAGTTTGAACAAATAACACTGATTTAATAAGATGTTAGAAAAATTGGAATCCTTACAACAGTTACAAGAAAACAGTCATCATGTCAGCTTTCATCTATGTTAGGGAGGAAAAATATCACTGCTTACCAAATGGAAAAAAAATGAAATGAAAAAAAAAAAATGAAATGAAAAAAAATATTTTCAAACTGGTAACTGAATTTTAGGGGAAAAAATGTTTAAGCACAAATAAAAACAGTTGGCATTGTTGCTTTAACCAAACATATACTTGAAAAGAACCATACTTACTATTGAAACGTGAAGGTTTGTGCTTTGTTTTTTGTTTTGAAAAGGGTATGTTTTAAATTGCATAACAGCAGAAATTTCTCCTGAACAATCCATCAGTGCTTCTTGACATTAGTATTTTGAATATACACTTCAAAGGGATAGTAAACAAACTATTAGGAAAAAAAAACACTCTATCATACATGCATTGCTCGGATTGGTTAGCATTTACTTGTTTACTCTCTTCCCTTTGTGCAATATGCATACATTTTGTACATATGGACTATTTTATTTTTGAAATGCATTACTCTGAAAGAAACCCTGACCTTCTGGGTCTTCCTTCATACCAAATGAAATTGTGTCCTATTCACATTGACATACTCAAAACCAAGAAAATTTTACATCCAGGTCTTAATACAGAAAAATGAAAAGCTGAAAGGTCTACAACAGTCACTCATTTCTGAGTATTCCAAGTATAATGAATTGATTATTTTCTTTGCAGTTCTGGGATCCTCAGAGCTTCTGCTGAAGTAAGTACTAGTGAGAAGAACATGTCTGATAAGGTCTGGTAGAGAGAAACATGAAAACTCCCATGCAAATATATTTTCAGAACAAAAGTGAAGTAGGTCGTATTCAATTCCAGCTGGTAGAGGGGCATGAAGGATGGATGCTTCTATTCATCGTACACTTATGAAGGCATCAAACATCATTCCACTGAGCCTGAAATGCGGTGATATTTCAAGACTAAGAAACAGGTTCAAAAAAAAAAAAAAAAAAACATTTCTCCCTCCAATAATCTATGTTCTGAATCAAAGAGCATGCCTGCAGCCATACTTCATATTTTTCTAGACCTGCACGTCCATTTGTGTTTTCCTCTACTGCAGTTAAAATGAAATATTACCTCATATTGAATCGTGGATAGGAAAGTCTAGTGAAATATTCTGGCAGCTATATGCTTTCTAGAAAGGATCAAAAAATTACTCCTATGCATGCTATGGAACAAGAAAATAAGACAGATGCCATGAAATGCTATAACTGGCAGAAGATTTCATAGAATTCATATCCTCGGTCTCTTTGCGACCAAGTATTGACTCACAATCTGCATCTTTTCTAATGCATGTTTTGTCTTTCAGATAGTAACACAGAAACCAGAAGAGCATTCTGCCTTCTAAATTGATGCAGATGACATTTTTTCTTTAAAAAAATACCACCTTTTAAATTGGATACATAGAGATACTTAAAAAAGGAGTGACATATGAACACGACTTCTATCAAATTTCAGGGGGATTCTGATTTCCAGATTCAAGTTTCCTCTGGACACATCCATCCCAAGTGGGAGATCTAGATATCACATTATTTCACACTCTTTTCAGTATTCCCTTCACTCCTGCTTCTCCCTGTTTTCATGTTAATGAAAATCAGGCACTGGTCGGGCACTGCTCTCCAGTGTCCTGACAAACTCCTAGTCTCTAGGACTAGGGGAACAATGCCTCAGGACATGCTACAAATACCACTTGAATAAAGTCTCAGATCCTCTGGATTATTTTGGCTCTAGTTTTGTCATTCCCAGTTTAGGTCTACTTCTCTAGTAGTGTTTAGTGTCAGACCAGCTTTCTCATGGTTGTGCAGGAGAATATGAATTTTGAGACAGTTGTCCCATGTACCTGCCAAACTTTTATAATATCAGAGCAGTTCAGAAGATCTTGAGCCTGATAAACTCACATCAGTTCATGATTCTTCTGTTAAAATTTTGAAAGATTGCAATACCTACCCGATACAAACAAGAGGTAAAATAAACCATATTCAAGGCAAAAAGTGAAAAATTGTAAGCATTTTTTGGAGGTATTTAACCTCTAGAATCTGTAGATCTTCCATTATAAATTCAGAAACCACCATAATTTGGCCTGGAGTTTTATTATTGAATCTTCTGCCCAGATTCATCATGAGGTTTTTCTAATCTTTGACTGAAAGCCACATCCAGACTGGAATGAATTTGGGTAGAATTTGTGGTTCCATGCCAAAATCAGGTCAGACTCAACTGTTCTGTCTAGCTTTTCCTCTTTAATTTTTGAATTTGACTGATTCTGAGACTTAAAAAGGGAAGCTGGACAGATGAAGGAACGCATCCTTGTGAAATGTTTTTAAGAAAGCTGGCCCAACCCCATAGACCTCTCGTGCTTTCAGCTTAAATCAAGAAAGGGTATAATCTTCTAAAAAATTATCTAAACTTTCTCACTAACAACTGGGTATCTCTGAAGGTTCATTTTGGTTTACCTCACATGAAATCTGTTTATCTTCTCTCATTCCAGCTTTGCTTTGCTTAATTGTGCCAAGAATGATTTAACCCTGCAGGTTAAGATACTCTTTGTTTAATGCCTTCCAGTGATAAACTTGGATTGTATAAGTATCAAACAGATGTCCCATGTCCACAAAGAGAAAACTATATAAAGGCTTCTTGTGAACCAAGCCTTATACGAACTTGCAGTCAAGGAGCTGGTCTCAGTATTGTGTCTTAGTCACTAACTTTCTTATAGATAGATACGAAATTAAGATCTATGTTTTACCAGCAGAAAGTGCACCATGAGTTAAGGCTCTTTTCTCCTTTAAGTACACTGGATTCAAAGCTCCCAGCTTTCTGCAGCTTCCCATGCTCACACAGACTCCCTGACCTCTCCCTCCTTGGGTAGGATGTTTGGAGCCAAATGCAGCAGCTGGTTAATCCAAGTTCTAAACGAAGCTCACTGCAAATATTTTCAGCAGTAAAGTCATCAGGTTTGATCAATGAGAGCCTTTTCCTGCATAATTTTAAGTATTCTGGACAAGTGCTATGAATATTTCTGGCTCTGGGTATGGTTTCACTTAGGAATTTTGAAGGGGTGGGGTAGTCTTAGATGGGCAAAGTGGGTCGTGATGAAAGTTTTCCATGGAGATAAGAATTAAAGGTTCAGTAACAGAAAGATAGGGAGCTGAAAACTACGTCAGAATTACTTCTTAAGGTTATATATTTGGGGAATGCACTTAATTTATTATTTCAGAAAATTCTCCTTCTTCTGAGAGGAATACAAACACACCCAAAAACAGTTCTGAGGATTTTTATGCATAAGAAATTTCCTCCTTGCCTCCAAGGCATTCAGTTATTTTGTTTACTTCACAAAGTCTGGAAGACAACAACAAACATTTTTTTTTTGGATTAGGGCTTGATGAAGGTTTCAGGGTCCATAATGGGTTCACAGCTGTTAAGGCTTTTCTTACCACTGGAGGGAACAGCCGATTATTCTTTTCTGTGTCTGAGCAGTACTTCACTTTACACATGTATATAGGTCTATACACATGTATATAGGGTTTTGTTCAGTTAATTTTATTATTATTTTTGTTTCAATTTATTTCTCTCTTTAACTAGCCACATAATCATGTATAGTCTTCCCAAACAGTAAAATTTCACAGTCATTCTGATATATTACATCATTAAAAAAGAAGTTTTTCAGACTATGATTCCAAATTTCTTGATGATTATTTCAAACTCTCAAAATTCTTTGCCAGCTAATTCAAACTGGAATTTGTAAGAAAACTAAACTACCAGAAAATGTTATCCAGTAGTTGCAGGTTCCAACTAATGCATAAGGCCAAAATAACTTGCTGGGAATTTAATTATTTGACCTGCAACTTCTGAGAGAAAACAAACAAACAAAACTGTCACCCCAAAATGAATAGGGTATATAGGTACTCCTAACAGGACATTATTTCTAAGTTTCTGTTCACATATTTATCTTATTCTAGTGCCAAAGGGCCAGACTAGCAACTAAATCTCTTCCCTGTTCGTCATAGACTACTGTGTCTTGATGTCTTGTTCATCGTCCCCATTACTACAACAACGCCATCACAGGCTTCTATAACCTTGTATGCAGTTGATGGAAATCAGAAACTTCTCCATTAGGAATTCAGATGGGATTTACCTCATCAGACTTCAGATGTCCACAAAACAACCCCAGGTGCTTCAAAAGAATATTCCATTTTACCTTAAAACAAGCATTATATTTTTTACATGGGACCTTCATTGAACAAGTTGCATCCTACAAATGTCTTTTTCCATTGACATAATTTAGTTGACCAGACAAATATCTCAAGTATCCATCACTAGTTACTTATATGCAGGCAACTGAACCAAATGTCTAGCTCAGAGGTCTACACTACAGATGTCAAGTTGATCTCTCCTGAAGTGAGTATCAAGAACAGCTTAAAAAGTGGGGACGTGAAGTACATGACAGTTATCACAGTTCTTATCACAGAATCACAAGGTTG
>VXAL01005672.1:23145-47668 GCA_013399475.1 Chauna torquata | reverse complement strand
CAACACATCTTGGAAGTAAATGGAAAAGGACTCTCATATTGAGTAGGAATTAACTCAGGGTTGGTGGCATGGACTGCTTAGGAGTCTATTTATAGTCACAGATTGATCCTAGAAGATGCAGTTTTTGCAAATGAGATTTGTAGTGATGGATGGCACAGAGGCAACTTTCTGAAATGGAAAAGAGCAGTGGTTTACATGAGGAAGCTTACTCAGGATACTCAACCAGAAAAGCTGATAAACATGTAACTTGCATCATGATTCAGGTAAAAGACTCCAAGAGCAGAATCTTTTGATATTTTTCTCAAAGTGAGAAATGTTTTTCTGGATTATAAACCTTGC
The DNA here is from genome assembly GCA_013399475.1 of Chauna torquata. Classification (NCBI taxonomy): domain Eukaryota; kingdom Metazoa; phylum Chordata; class Aves; order Anseriformes; family Anhimidae; genus Chauna; species Chauna torquata. The sequence goes on along the minus strand of VXAL01005672.1, from coordinate 47,329 downwards.
AAAAGATTGGATATCAAAAAACAGGAGTTCAGCAGAGAATTGGCCGTCGTAGGAGAAACGGACTGATATTTGAAGACTTGCAAAAGAAAGGGGGAATCTTGGGAGGCAGGGACATAGTGTTGATTTATTATTACCAGATATCAATGTCTTTTTTTTTTTTTTCAGCTGTAATAAAGTTGACCTTGTTTCAAACCCTTTTTTCCTTTTTTTCCAATTGAGCAGAAGTAATGTCCTGAATACAGGAAGAGCAGGAAAATAATATTTTTCCTTGATATTTTATTTGGAGGCAAATGTTTCAGATAACCAGTAGACAGCTGAACTCTGTATTTCTTGTAGGATGCTGAGAAAATTGTCATCGTTACTTGTATCATCTCGAGTCTCCCACTGTTCTCAGGGACGTGCAGTATGGTTACTGCCTGACATGATGGAGAACAAAGATACAAGGAGGATCAAAACCCTTACTGAAATCAAGGGACTCCAGATTTTGCTGGAGAGGCAGTGACACATAACTTATGGTTTTCAAACGCACTGAAGTGTTTTCTGTTAACTTTCAAGGTTTTTATGCCTTCTATGGGTAACCTTCATGTACAAAAGTTTTTTTAAGATCATACTGAGTAACACTAACTTAAGTAAGTTAGCAATACCACCTTGAGTGTAGTGTAGCAATACCGCCTTGGATGCAACATGTTTTGAGTTTGTTGAAAGTATGAAGAAAGTCATAACCTAATAAATTCAAAGAATATCTCAGTAGTAGCATAGCTCTCCTGCTACTGGTGTGTTCTTGAGAGAATTTTAATAGCATTTAACAGAAGCAGGTGTTTAGTTATTTCTAACAGTTAGTGGACTTTCCTGTTCCATTTCCTTATACCACTTATAAAATACTAGTCTCAAGCTTGATAGAGCACACAGAAAGTATTGAGTTACTTGACTGATGAGGAACTCATTGTGTGCAATTTTTCATTTATTTTCTACTTACTCTGCGATGAGGGTTAGCCACAATGTCATACGTGTTTATGTAGATGTAATTTATATGAATTGTAGTAGTTGTTTTGTAGTAGCTGTTTTTATAAGTTTGTTGTCATGTGCTGAGGCTTGTGAGTTTTAGCGGGGAGGACAGTGTACTGTAATTTGAAACCAATAATAAAATTAGACGGCTCTAGTTTTTCATGGTTTTCATCTTGTAGATTTCTACGCTTGTTTAGGAGGCTCTTGTGGAATCACAAAATAAAATACAAATGATTTAAGGATGGATTGTGTGCAGTTTTATGAAATTGTATACTTGAAGATAATAAAATATTTTAATGTGTTAATTTTTCAACTAGAAACGTCTGAAAGCGGCTGAAGCAGAAAGTAAATTGAAACAAGTATACATCCCCACCTAGTGAGTATAACAATAAAGTCGTTTTTTGAATAATGTGCGGGTTAAATTGTAACATGCAGCAAGTTGCATGGTATTTTCATAGTCATTGTCTTAATACTTACTTTCTTAGTATTTATATACAAGCAGAATATATACGTACAGAAGTATAATCAGAAAATGCTACAAATTCTTGTCATAAGTGAAAACTTTGTATTTAAGTCAGCCCGTTGACTTTGACCTCCAAACTGAGTTCCGTAGAAGTTGATCAGGTGCTACATGGACTGCTCACGTGCAAGGAGGGCCTTGTTGTTTAAAAGCAGTTTTTCTGGAGTAATTGCTTGAGAATCTCTGTAGCACAACATTTCATATTTGTATAAATGCAATATTTAAAAATAAAAGCTGTTGTTAATATAGTTACATAAAATCAGATACCCATTTTGGTTACAGTGTTAGCTTGTTGATATTGTCTGTTCTTGAGCTAGAGATGAGATGTTCTGGCTGAAAATTAAAGGTAGCACACTGCCCAAAATCTTTTGCCTTTGATCAGGTCTTATTAATGAAATCTGTTTTCTTCTGAGGAATTTTTATTCTAGTTCTTTAGATTTAAACTTGATTCTAGATCTGCTTTTGTTAATACGTAGTTTATAGAAACAAGATATAATCTCTTTCATATTCTTAATTTCCTCAAGATTATGATAAGAGAAAGGATTACAGATGACATTCTTTTAAGCTTTCTGTGGGTATATTGAGTTTACCTATATGTGGATTTACCCATTGATACGAGTGTTTATGTAACAGAAGACTAGAATACCAAATGAAATACTTTGAAAATCCATTGTTGCCTTTCTGATTACTTGTATAAATTCAATACAATAGAGCTTAATTTCCATATTTCATACAGACTTTTCTCTCTTAAACAGACTTAATACAAACAGCAGTTTGTTAAATTCAGTCTTTAATCTCATCTGTAAAGAAACATTGTGATTTTTACAGCTCAAGTCTCTAATAAATGACACCTTTTAAAAGAAAAAAAAACATACAATAATGTTGCTATCGGGATAATTTTTGACATCATAGGCTGAAGGTGTGTGCTGAAAACTCTGGTGTGAGTGTTCCCTAACTCTCTCAGGGAAGTGGCTGCTTTAGGAAAACTGTTAGGATCTAGTTGTATTGTTTCACGAAACCAGTTTTGAAATACAGGGGTTTTTGCCTTCGTTTTGCCTTACTACCATCTTTTTCCTCCGTGTCAAGACAAAATCCATAGTCAATGATGAGAGAGTAGGAATTCTGAAGTCTTTGGTAACTGTGCAGTCTGGGATACTTGTGGGCAAATGGATTCCTAATGATCTATTTCAAGACTGATTTATTGTAATCAAAATCTGGGTGGAATTGGTTCTCAGAGCTGAATACCTTTTTGATCTTGATCATAAGGTATTTCCTGTAAGAGCAAGGTTCTGTCCTCGATAACCAAAGAGTCCCTTTCAATTCGTAGTTGCTCTGGAAGGTAACCAAGCAACAGATCATAAGGTAAGAGACTTAATTGTCTCTTGATCCCTTCTCTTGCACCCTTAGCCCAGGATACTTCTCTTGAGTACGTTGGGAAGGTGCTTGGTAAAGAGTGTCTGCAAATTGCTAAGGAAAGAGTCTTTCACTGGATATAGTGAAAAAGGGAGAAGGCAGGAGAGAGATTTATTGACATTTGGAGTAGAGACTTGATACAGCAAAAGATTCTTGTACAGCATAGANTTTGGTAAGTCATTTTAGCTAATCTTGTATGTATTTTAGGCTACCTAAAGTAGTGAATAATCATTGTAGGAATTAATGTATCCAGCCTTGCATTGTGTTGTGAGTGTAGCTTGTCAGAGGGTAAATAACACCAACAAAGTTGGATCTTTGGATATACTGTACTTAACCTAGTGAGAACTGTATTTTTCTTCGAGTTAACTCACCTGTACAGTCCTACTTCACTGAAGCATTAGCAGGTAAAATAATCATATAATATAAAAAAATAAATCCAAGAACAGTTCTTGGTCCCTCACTACAAGAAGGACATTGAGGTGCTAGAGTGTCCAAAGAAGGGCAATGAAGTTGGTGAGGGGTCTGGAGAACAAGTCTTACGAGGAGCGGCTGAAGGAGCTGGGGTTGTTTAGCCTGGAGAAAAGGAGGCTGAGCGGAGGCATTATCACTGTATACAACTACCTTAGAGGAGGCTATAGTGAGATGGGGATTGATCTCTTCTCCCAAGTGCCAACTGAGAAGACAAGAGGAAATGGCCTGAAGTTATGCCAGGGGAGGTTTAGGTTGGATATAAAGAAAAATTTCTTCACTGCGAGGGTTGTGAAGTATTGGAACAGGCTGCCCAGGGAAGCACTTGAGTCGCCATCCCTGGAGGTCTTCAAAAAACATTTAGATGTAGATCTTAGTGACATGGTTTAAAGGTGGACTTGGCAGTGCTAGGTTAAAGGTTGGACTGGATGATCTTGGAGGTCTTTTCCAGCCTAAATGATTTTATGATTTTTCAGCCTTCTCAGAATGAGAGTGGTTTAGGACACAACCTGGGCAGAACAACCTGATATATGGGTGATATTTGCCAGGGTTATAGGACATTGGCATTTACTGCAGTTAATGGGAAGGTATGTACTTCTGCTTGAGGTACAAAGCAGCAGGCCCTCCTCTGGTCTGAGCAGCTTTATAGTATTATGGACAACGTTGCTACTCTCATGTTTTATACTTTACCCAAAGCCCAGCCTCACCTTGTAAAGCCTTGCAAAGGCAGACTGGAACTCCCTTCTTAAATTCTGTGCTGTATCAGGCTTCTTACAATGCTTGACCCTGAGACTTACTTTGTCTTTAGTACCTTGCCGAGCAGTTTTGACCACAGTGTGATACAATTTTAGAAAGAGCTGTAAATTTGAATATTGAAGCAGCTGTTTACAGAACAAGTCTGACTTGAGCTGATTTGATACTGGAGAAGCATAAAGGTTAGTTTTGTGGTTTAGAGTAATTTTTACAGATGTTGTCACCACACATCAGAATTCCAGAATTAAATTATTTTCATGTTCATTAGCTGGTTAGTAAAATCACTTCTGATTTTTTTTTTTTTTTTCCCCCCTTAAGCAATAAACCGAATCCAAATCAAATATCCAGCAACAATGGGAAACCTGCTGCAGTCAATGGAGCAATGGGAGCCTCTTACCAGGCACAGGCCTCACTAATAGGTCGGGCTTGTGAAAGTTGCTATAGTAAGTAAAATTTTTATTGTCTAGTTTTTGAATATTTCAGGATTTTTAGCTAATCATAATACACTTTTAAAAACGTATGTACTTCTGTTTGCATACTATAAATAGGGGATACTTTTTGATGAATAGTGGCAGAAATAACTTGAAGTTAGAACTGCCTTTAATAAATTGATTAAAGGTCAATATTCAAATCCACTTTATGATTTTTCTTTAACAATTTAGGAAATATGGAATGATAAAGTTGTATAATATGAGGGAAGTGATATGTTGTTCTTTTACCTTCAGGATTCTAAATCCAAATTTATTTTTGTTTGTCCTTTAAATTTGTTTTTAATGTTTGTTTGTTTGTTTTGCCTTTATTGTTGGGTATGAATTTGGGGTGGGGGTTGGTTTTTTTTTTTTCCCTAGTATTTTGTGCATTTATGGTGGTCCCTGTTAGACTTCTTGAAATAGCAACTTCTGACATAGATTATGTGAGAGAAGATATAATAAAATCTGGAACTGGAAAGAACTAAAAAGGCCTACCATATAAAAGTTCTTATCATTCGATGGCTCCCTGTGTCTTAAACAGCAATTAAACTAAAATGATATTTTTTTTATATAGAAAGTTCCTGTTATATACTTCTGTTGTTTTTCAAATTATATTTTTTTAAAGAATAATTTTCTGGTGAAAGATTATGAAAAGAAAAGACTAAATTACTGTTTCCAGCTGAGACTCCACATGTAAAGGTAGACATGCATCTTAAAAGTCAGTAGGAGATGTTCTTGCCCTTTTCTTATAAGGATCTTGACTTATAAGTACTCATTTTGCATAACTTGGGTGGAAAAAAACCCACAGATCTTAAGCAATTCTAATAAGTAGCAGGCATCCTAACAGGCCTACCTTCCAGGTTAAGTTTAGAAATAGAGAGGGGAGGGAGGGCGTTTGGTTTGGTTTTGTTTTTTGAAGTCCCCTGAAAGAAAGTCTCTTCCTGGTGATAAACAGTCCCTGGTTTGAAAGTAAATAATGAAGTATTTCAAAGTCTTCATTCAGAGTTGACTTTTGAGGCACTTTTAAAATAAATAAATAAAGTTCTTATTTTCTCTATGTCAAATGGATTAAATATTTATCTAGATAATGCTCTTAAGGAATGTCATCTATTGCAGTATTTGAATATACAATATTGAATGTAGTATGCACCAATTTAGCTGTGCTGTTTTCTTGTCCTTAGCTCCACAGTCTCACCAATGGTATTCTTGGGGTCCTCCTAATATGCAGTGTAGATTGTGTGCGTCTTGCTGGATTTATTGGAAGAAATACGGTGGCCTGAAAATGCCCACACAGACGGATGAAGATAAGCTGTCTTCCAGCCAACCTACAGAGGTAGGATCATGTAGATAAACCTTCCTAAAATGAAGTGTGGCCTTCACAGAACTGTTGCAATTCACATATTTAATGGCAAGCGTTTTATGTATGCGTTCAACTTTGATGTTACAAAACTTATTAATCTTTTTCCTGTCTTAAGTACAGCTGAACAATGTGCAGGTCCTGCCATGTCTTTGTTTGACCAAGTCTTAGATAGACAAACCCTTGCTTCATGCATTTTTGGTGGACAAATGTTATCTTGTCAATCAAATGGTGTTCTCTATTAAATGTTAATATGACTATACTGTATCTAATGTAGAATGGCATTATATACATCCATTCACAGCAGAGCTGTCTGGTCTGTGTAACACAGCTTCTTCTATAAGCCCCAGTTTTTTGTATACCATTTATACATATTATTTGATTGACCTTGTGAATTTATCCAAATTTGGATTTTTTTTTTAATAAGTATGAGGGAAGTATCATTTGTTCGTTTTCATTTGTTTTCTGGAAAAAGGCTGCTTGTTCTTTCAACTTGAGACGACAGGATCTAATACTACTAGATAATTTTTTCTTAAATACAATTTTGGACGTCATCTGTCACTAGTAGGGAAGGTTCAGATTGTGTAATTCAGATTTGTGTTACGATTTTTTTTTGTTTTATTTTTGTAGGAATCACATGTTAGAACTCATATGTCCCGGCAGGCCACACAGGGAACTCCAGTTCGTAACACTGGAAGTCCAAAGTCAGCAGTGAAAACACGCCAAGCTTTCTTTCTTCACACAACGTGTTGGACAAAACTTGCCCGTCAGGTCTGCAAAAATACCCTCCGGCTGCGGCAGGCAGCAAGACGTCCCTTTGTCCCTATTAACTGTGCTGCCATTAAGGCAGAATGTAAGATGTTTTTTTAATTCTTAGTTCTGTGTGCTGTGCTTCCCACCCGTTTTTGTCTTTTAATTTTATTTTCTTTTTCAATAAACATTTCTTGTCTATATGCTTTTGCTTTTTCATTTGTCCAGCATATCATCAACACATTGGATAGAGTCTGGCTGCTTTGAATGGTTTTCAGGCTGTCGTAAAAAGAGAACATTTTGAAAAGTGCAGGAAGGGGTGGGGTGGGGTGGGAGTAGAGGAGGAAGGTGAGGAGGATGGGAGGCGTTTCAAATGAATTAGCAGGGGGATAGCCCTTACCTCGTTCACTTACCAAAAAAAAACCCAAGGAATTAAAAAAAAAAAAAATTAAATCCCATGGAGGATCAATGTTGTGACAAAATTTGTGCTTCTAACTAGGCAGTGTGAAAGAAGTCTACATTTATATTGTTTGTTTATTCTTTTGCTAAGCAGGAAGTATAGAACTGTACTTGTTTTACTTTTTCTCAGTGGGGTTGCTCAAGGAATAAGTAGTATTGCTGAGGACGCATAAGAATTTAAATGTGGTGTGTAATGCAGTGATTTATTATATGATCAAATGGGTGATGATAGCCATGTTTATTATTTCACTGTAGGTGTGGTTTTTGTCCATTCCAGTTTTAAATTTTAGTTTTAAATAAAATTCTATATTATGCCTGTTATTTTTATAGACAACATATAAATAAATGATTAATTCATTAATAGTATGACAAATAGTTATGCGTTGTTGTAGATAGCAACAGTAAGTCTCTTTACATTCACGTGTTTCGGTTCTGTTCCAAAGTCCAATGAAGTCACAGAATATTTCAGCAAGTTTTGTACCTGTGCTGAGCACATCGTTTTACTGCTCGTGCTGCTTGGTTGTGTTTCAGTCTCCGTCAATACAGTTCTCGGAGCAGGCGCTTGGTATTCAAAAACAAGCCATGCTGGCACACTGTCAATTGTAGTGGAACTGAAGAGACCTTTTTAGAATATAAGACATTGTTTTTATAACCATGTTTACTAGATCAGTGCTAAATGTTTTCCCAGAATACTTAACAGGGATGCCAATGATGTCAGTGTTAATTATACGAAATTTTCTCCTTAGAGGCTTAAAATCTGCTTTTGAGTATTTTTCCCTCATGTATTCTAACACCAGCTGTTCCTCACATGCAAACTCTTTACCTGCTTCTGCAGACATCCAGAACTTGATGAATATTTCTGTTCATTGTCCTTATTTATTTAGTTGTCCTATTGTCCATTTTCTTTCTTCTTTCAAAGCTGTACAAGTGAAGAGCAACTTTCCAATTTAAGGAAACTGTGTGTCCACTATGTGAATAAAATGGGTTGTACTTTCGTAGGAGAATTGTTTCCAAGACTAGACTAGGCTTCTATTTTTAACCCTTAATACAAAATAGCTGTTATTTTCTGAGAGGAAAGTATTGTACCTTTAAATTTATATAATTGGCACTGATTTCTGCTAAATCATGGAGGAAAATTATTTTTAGAATTAGGGTCACTTGAATCTTTTATCCATATGCCTACTCACTGCAGTTACTCAATTAGAAAGATGAACGTTTCATTTAAGGTAGAGGAAAAAAATAGAAAACAAAAGATTTCATCCAACCGGTAACTGTCAAAATAGAACAAATGTTATATACACTTCTCAACTGTTAAAACAGAGTGAAAAGCTGAGCTTTTCAACAGGGAAGAGTCATTCTTGTATCAGGCTAGCAATGTCATGACTGTTTCATCTTTGTTCCTTCCAGTGAAGAAGTGCCGCATCAGATTAACATCAAGAGCAGAAAGGTTTTTTTCCGGTAGCTTCTTTCATTATTCATTTTATGTAAAGAAAAATTTGGACTTTGCAGTGCTGTCTTTTTGAATAGTGCTGCTTCCTGTTTAGATCCAATATAGAAAGCATCAGCTGTGACTTTTTCAATCTAAGCACAACATTCAAATTATTTTACAATAGTGGGAACCAGATCATACCTCCTTGAATTAATTTTATTCATATTTCTGTGTGTACATGCACGCACATATATACGCACGCGTGTATATTCTGTTTCTGACAATCTGTCCCTGTAGAATCGTACAGTGGTCTTACCTGCAAACAGTTTGTCATATTCTTACTGTAGTAAAGCCCATTAAGTAAATCAAGAAGAAACTGAATTTTTCTGGTTTTGGTCATGTACTTATATCTGATGACCTGTGTTCCATGCACTGTTGTAGATTTTAATGTTATAACGAAATAGACTTTCTTTTCCTAAATGCCTTGAATCCTTTTTAAGTAATGGCTTGATGTAAGTCATTTTTAAATCAGGTACTTAACAGTAGTAATTTCATATGTTGAATACCACTGAATAGTTACAGTATTGAATGAATGTTTGTGTTGGTGTTGCAACAGTTAGAATCATGCTTAGGTGATAACCTGGCCAAAATAGCAGGTTACTCCAGATACGATCTGGCATGAGATGGTTAAGAAGTCCAAGAACCGATTAAGGATTTGGAATTTGTTTTCCATGATGTGCTGAAACTTGAATCTAGTAATTTTGTAGGTGCTGTATAAGAATCGCCTGATTCTTTGTGTGTGCAGAACCAGTGCTGGGAAATGTAACTGCGTTTCACAACTATATTGTAGTGGGCACCATACCAATACTGTTACATACTCGGAAACCCTAAAATCTAAATAAAGAAGGATGGTAGGGCACTCTAACCCGAGCAGTGTACCAGGTTTAATGCCCTCTTAGTCTTTAGGCAATTTCTTTAAGTGCCAGGTTGTTGATGAAACTAATTCCCAGTTCTGAGAAAGGAAGTCTGAACAAGCTAGTCAGAGCTTGCTTGTAAAACTGATTTTTGCATTCCACCTGAACTTACCTGCAGATACTTCTTTTGTCTTGGAGGGGCATGGAAGTTTTTGAGAAGGCTAATCTCGGGCCCAACCATCTTCCAGAGGGAGGGGGAAAAAAAAAGATTTCAGAGCATTTATTTGATTCCTGTAATTCCACCTACATCATCTCCCTCAGCCCATTACATCCACTAGCAGAGAACAAGGCCCTATTCTGTGTTCTTCATTCCTTCAGTTAGCACAGAGAATTAGATTTTTCTCGTCAGTGAGCCATGTAACATGACCCCAGCTCAGATGCCAGCAGGAGGTAATGGAGAAGATGCATTCACATCTCAGTTTAATCTACGGATCGTCACCGGAAGGTTGAGAGAGTATGGCATCTCCTGCCAGGAGTATAATCATCCATCATGGAAATCTCAAACTTTGTTCTGCCTGGAGATAATAGACTTGCATTAGTTGTTGACCATAAACTTGTCTGATGGATTTTCAGGAATAATTGGAATTTGGAATTGGTGAACTATTTCAGTAAGAAGAAATTCCCATGCTCTCAGTTGGGCAAAATATCCTTCTTTTTAGTTATTTTACCTTTTTTTTTTTTTTAAATAGGAAGTTAAGCAAAATAATCCTGTCTGTGAAAGCACTCTTAATTAGAGGAAACTGAGGAAACTGAAGTGGGCGTTCTTCTCCAGACAGTCACTGAACAACATTAAATCTGTCTCCAGTTTACAAGGTTGTTGATTATATGCATGGCACTGAACCATGCATCTGTGAACTTTACTACCTCAGCAAATGAAGATTTTAAGGTGTTTTTTTTTCCTGCTCACATACAGTGTTTTCAATACAACTATCTGCATTAATTATAGTGATTTACATGTGGGTAGCTACACTGGATATACAGACGTGATTGACACAATGTTTTCAGTGAATAGTAATATGTCTAGACTTACCTGGAAATGGGTATACTGTATATGACCAAAATTTACACCTTTAAATCTGTAGATTTAGTTTAATAACACACTTAGTACATGGTTCTTTTTCTTACAATATTGCTTGATAAAGACAAGGAAAAATTGAGTAGAATATGCAAAGTTCTTGTTACTGATTTGTGTTTGCAAGCATATAGCCTCTGTTTACTGACAAAACACTATCCATTCATCTGAAGTGAATAACATTTACAGGTATTGGGCCACAAATAATTTTTTATCTTCTTGATTTTGATAGCTGTGGAATATCTTTTGCCTGTATCTAGGATGAAAATATTTTCTCTACTATAATCTTTGAATATAATTTGTGTCAATTTTTTTTAGCCAGTAAAATAATTAAAAGAACGCGCTAGCTTTTTTTCCAAGAGTTTCCAAGAATAGAATTCAGAGAATATATTCAGTAAATTCATTAGATAATCTGAGTTTTCACAGAATGTTGGAATGTCAAGAGAAATAACTCACAAGTGAGAATCTCTAAGCTTAAGAGATCTGTAAATCTAGTAAACAAAAAATTAAAAGCCCGTTCAAATCTAAAAGAACAAGCTTCATTCACTATCATCATCTTCATAGCATTCCTGATTTCATTGATCTCTAATACCCACAACAGTCATCCCTTTTCTAGGTTAAGAACTTGATCTGTTTAAAACCTCAGAGAGAATCCATTTCACACTGTGGTTCATCGTGTTGTTCCCTGTAGTTTTTCTAATTGTACTGTATCTTTTTTAGGGTTGTGGTGTCCCAAATTGCATGTACTTCAAGATAGATGTTTCCCATATTTTTAGTGTCACATGATGTTTTCTATTTTGTTTGCTCTTCCTCTCGTAATAATTACTAATACTCTGGTTCTAGTTATTTTTTAAGTGACCGCTTTTGAGTATTGTCTAACTATTTGTAGGAAGCTGTTGACAGTGACACCAAGAATTTTCTTCTGCATAGTGATGGTTCAGAACCCGTCATTGTATCTGTGTATTAGTCATCTTACCCATTAATAATTACTTTACGTTTATTGCTTGACTCTGCTGATATCCTTTGCAATCAGTTTTAGTTTTGATTATGCTCAGTAATTTATTATCAGGAAACTTTAACTCCCTTATCACTTCTTTTCCTAATCATTTGAATGTAGAACAGTGCAGATCCTTTTGGGATTGTGTAGACAATTGCTTTTAATCAGGCTCTAATTCCTGACAAAACCTTCTCTTTTACACCATAGCAGCTGAACAGCAACAGTCTGTTATGTATTTTGTCTAAAGCTGTTTGAAATTCTGAGTTGCATGGCAGTTCAGTTGCATGTAACAATTCCTTTAGAGGATCCTGGCAGACCCCTGACACTAGCAATTGCTGGTTTAAAGGACATGTAGGTAGGAGGGGACCTCTGGATGTCTAATTCCACCACCTGCACGAATCTTCGGTGCTCAGGGCCTTTTCTCAAGCTCAATTTTATATATCTCCAAGGATGGAAACTCGACGGCCTCTCTGGGTACTTGTTCCTTGTTTGACCAGCCTCATGGTACTGAATTGTTTCCTTACAGCTAGCAAGAATTACGTGTCCCAGCTTGTGTCTTTTGCTGCAGGCAGTAACAGTCTGCTGTCCTGTCGTTGTGTACCTCTGAGAAGGGTGGGTCTGGTTTGGTCTTCACTACGATCTGCAACTTGGTCATTGCAGGTGGCAATCAGGTCTCCCCTTGACCTTCACATCTCAAGGCTGATCAAAGCCAGTTCCCTCAGCCTCTCTGTACGTCCTGTACTTAAGCCCTCCTCCAGCTTGGTGACTCTCCAGTGGCTGGACTTGCTCCAGTACGTCCATACCTTTTTTGTAGTGGGGGTCCCAGAACTCAACAGAGCATCTGGATGTGGTTTTACAATGGCCGAGTAGAGGGGAAAGATTAGCTCCTTTGCCCTGCTGACTGCACACATGCTAATAAGGCCCAATATGCAGTCGTCCTTGTTGCAAGGGCACACTGCTGAATAATGTGAACACATTAAACCTGTTTTCCATTTACAAGGTCATTGTTGGCTCTCTTGGTGTTTCCGTATTTGAGCTGTATGCCTCTATTAATAGTTCAGCCCTTTTGCCAGTCTACAAAACTACTTACTGAAGAATGTTATCACATTTGCCACGTTTTTGTTCTCTTAATTGAGAGGAGTTTAAGCAAAAGCAAAACACCAGCAGTGTACGTGCTCAGCAGTTTCTATTTGGATGAATTCCACCTGGTCCTGGAAACTTGTTTTTATTCATTAATCAGTTTGTCTTGAAATATTTCCTATGGACACTTTGATGTGAAACAGTTCTCACACTTCCCTCATAAAAGGGTTTTGGAAGTGAGCTTGTTTAAGCTTCTCAGCAGTGAACACCGATACAAAGAATTAATCCAGTTTTCCTGCCGTGCCTTTATGTGTCTTGCATGTTTTCATCACACCTTGGCCATCTCGTATTGCTACAGGCACTAGCACAGTTCTTGCTTTTGATATGTCTGGAAAAAACACACTATCAGATATCCAATTTTTTTTAATACCTTTTTATTTCTTATAGCTTCCCTTATATCACTGATCTGACTAAGATTTTTAGTATTCATGCAGAAACCCGTATTTGATTTTAGGACTTTTTGTTGTTGTTTTTCACAACTTCCTACCTAATTTTTTTTCTATGGTTTTATATGTGAGGGAGAAACAGAAATCACAAAGATTGTGCAAGTCATGCATAAATATCATAAACCTTATTATATTTTTCATGGGAGTACCATGTTGTGGAGTAAAGTCTACCATTGTTAAACATGTTTCACTGATAGCAGTACTTTGGAATATCAACCAACACCTTTGGTGGACATGCTTTGCCTTAAGCGTGGAAATTGTGCTCTTTTTGCAGTCTATATTCTCAGTCAGCATATTCATATCTCGCTGTGATTCAATGTCTTTTTTTTTTTCCAGTGAGGACATGTAGATGGAAAAATTTCTTGCTACTTACTTCATAGTCAATGCTTTGCTATTCCCAAAGTAACTATAAAATATTCACTGTATATCCTGTGCTTATTTTACTATAGGACAGTGGAGACACATCTTTCTACTCTGTCACTTAAAATATTTCAAGTCTTGTGGAATATTAAAAATATTCCAGCATATTTTGTTACTTATGTTAAAAAAAAATAATAATAATAAAGTACTTGGTATGCTCAGCACTAGGGCTCCAGAACCTTTCGGCCTCCCAGGTATCAGCTAGCATTTTTGCTGAACGCAAGATTTATCTTGCCATGGTAGTCACAGTGGAATTATACGAATCACCACTGTACCATGGAAGTAATACATGACAGAATTCAGGCCTCAGAATTAAAGCCCTTGTAGTTCGGTATTACCCCATTTAGAGCCAGACAATCTTGTAGAGAACAAAGTGAAGGATTCAGTGTAAATTCTTGCTAACAGCCAGAGCTGCTTTTATTTTAGTACGCATGTTTTCATTTATGTTTCATTTGCCTAGCTGACTGTTTCTAAAACAACTTTGTAGGCAAAAAATACAGTGAAATTTGTGTTACAACATATATTAACTTTAAAAATCATTAAAAAAAAAAATCGTAACATCACTTGCATAAATGAAGACATAGTCTGCCTTTAAATTTAATCTATTGTTATTAGCATGGGTGGGGGGGGAAGAATATGCACTAAAAGGGGAAAAAAAAATCAGCCAAGAAATTTGTGGTAAAAATATAAGTTGGAAACTGGCTGGCGTGTCCTAATCATATTTGTAATGGTAAAATGTTTAAACTGAGTTTTATTCTTTAAAATTCTCAGATGCAGATCGACATTGTGAAATTGCTGGAAATCCTCTGAAGATCAAAAGCACCAGAAAACCACTGTCATGTATCATTGGTTATTTAGGTGGGTATCTGCCTCCAGAGAAAAATCAGTCAAATGAACATTCAGTATTTACTGATACTTAGAAATTCTACATGCATAAAATGAAAGACTTATGCTTTTAGTAACAAGAAGACTATAAAGCAAATAAATATTCTGGTCTGAAACTGTATTCAGCTGCAAAACTTCATGACTGAACTTGCGAATGTAGGTAAAAGCCCTTCTGATACTGGTTTAAAATGTCAGAGTGAAACCTGATGTAATTTATAATGTGAAAAATAGTCTGGAAGTTTAAATTTAAAAAACAAGCATTCAACGGGGAGATAATAGGCATGCTCAGTGCTGCTCCTTCTGTGCCTCTTGAATCTACATGTTGCCTCTTGAATCCACATGTAAAACTTCCATGTACTGAAGGAGCAGACTTCAGCCACGCTAAGACACCGATCTTCTCTTAATTTGATGACACAATTTAAAAAAAAAAAAAAAAATCTATACTGAGATTATAGCCAAGAGGACAAGGTGCTCACAAGATAATGGGGAGAGGAGAAATTCTAGTAATTGTAACTTGTTATTAAAAATGAAAATAGTCCTCTTTGTAAGGAACTGCTACTTACTATTAAATATTTACATGATCATCTAAGAGATTAAATACCCCAGAGACATTTTATTAATTCTGAAATAAATATAGAAATCAACCCATTGATTAGAAGCAGTGAGTAATTCCACAATGTATGAACACCATTCTACAGTAGTAAAGCGAAGGGTAGAACTCAATCTAGATGATTTTGATCAAAATTGCAACCAACAAGAGATTGTTTGTACTAGAACAAAGCAAGCAATAACAGTCTCTTGACTTACTGAAGTAGAAATCATCTAATAATGTAGTTATGACTGTTCTAGAACATCAAGTTTAACAAAATCGAAACTTCAAAAAATGGGTAATGAAAAATTAATGTCCACTTTCACTGAATTTTGATTCCTCCTACCCTGGAGTTTAAGAAAAAAGCCAATGCTAACTTCCTACATGCATCCCGGCTGCGTCACGTATGTTGCCATCAGAAGGAATGAGAGAAGGGTTGCTTTGATTGACTCAGAGGAGCTGTGGCTATGAGAGGGGGTGGTTCATCTGGCTGACCCTGTTTGGGTAGTCAAAAGAAGAAAGGACAGCATGAGTATCTTAGGAGATGCTGTATGTTTTTAGTGTTTTATGTTTTCTAGTCTGAAAGGGATCTTCTTGGTACCTCTGGGAGCATGGGTCTGTAGATTTAATGGGAGTAAATGGATGAGCAATGTCAGATAGCATTATATGTACTTAAGTGAAGGTTTTGTGGAGATTAACAATGCTAAAATATACCAGATAACTGTACAGTCCACTTAGCATTTGAGTGTGTGAGAAGTGAAGGTATCTCACTGAAACAGAAGGTAAATAATACTTGTTACAGGAATATGAAATATATGCAATGTAGTTACGGACGTGCATCTACACTGGTTGTATAAGGATGGCTAGGAGATGTCTTTTNAACATGTTCCAGTGAATAAGTAATGCTTCCATTATTTTTCTTATAAAATTTAGTATTGTATATCATGCAATAACTCATGTAGGTGGTACTTGTTTTCCTTTTAAAAATCCTTCCATGCCATGCCCACATCTACTGGAATACAGTTAACTAACTGTGTCTCACAGTCTTAACTCTTTTGAGCCCTACTGGTAAGGCAGAAAAGATACCAATGCTCTGCACATTCTGGGTCATCGCCTCCCTTTATCTCTATTCTGCTTCTTGGCTGCTGGTTGCACAGGTGAGATAGGTTAAGCATTAAAAGTAAGCCGTCTCCTCTAGAGAGGTAGCACTAATCCCCTGTAATCTCTTCAGTATTCACTGTGCTTACTGAACAAGCCCCCTAAGGTGAGCCCCTGGCTAATTAAATGTCCTATATTGCCTCTTGGTTATGAGGAAACCAGGCTAGCATTTCCAGCTCGGATGCCTACTGAGAAGAAATGAGAGAGATCCAACTGCTTAAGCACCTCTGGAATTCAGGCTGCTTATTTAAGCAACTCAATAGGAGACTTCAACTTTTCTTTGCTTGCTTTGGAGATATATATATATATATATTTACCTTAGTGACATTAGTGGAAATAGGAGAAGTTTTTTAGAGTTATTTGAATTACTTATGGCTGCAAGCTGGTCTCATAATAAAGGTTCCTAATATGTTGTTCAGGTATTGTTTCTTCAGTTTTATTTTTATTTTAATTTCAGAAATGATCATAGAATCTGAATCTGGCCAGCTGGTTATTTGTTGTGTGCTTAAAGGGGTAATTTGGATTATTTGGATGTTATATTTAGTTCTCTAAGTTAGCAGAAGGTGCAAGTGGCTAGGAGATTTTCTGTGAAGAAAAGTACTAGGCAATAGAACAAGGGTAATAGCAGTAGGAATAAAAAGATCCCTATTTACTATTACAGTAATATGATGAGATAATTCTGGCAAAACCCCTGAAATGCCTCAGTACTTCAAGTGTGATGAAGCAGCTAGTTAGAAAGTTCTGGTCTACAAAATGTGCAAATATCTGAAGCAAGTGTATAGCTAGAGGATGAGTGTATGGTGTAAAGACCCTAAAGTAAGGACTCAATGTGTTGAGAAGTGGTGCTGGCTATTTAATTAAGTTCCTTTCTAGAACTTAAAGGGAGAACTTGGTCTTGCTACCTTCCTCTACTGCAGAAAAAGAAAGAATAGCCACTGTGGTAAACTGAGGATTAGGGACCTCCAGACTGAAGAAAAGTCAAAGGAAGGAAATGCTTTCTTCCTCAGCTGTTAGCATATCCTAGAGATACAGAATTATATTTCCTATATGTTGTGGACAGAAGGAGTTTATGAGTTCTAGTCTGTTGATGAAGCTGCTGTGGTTGCCACTGGAGCTCTTTGGCAAATAAGATAATATTTTAGTGATATTAGCCCTGAAGATTAATCATTTCCTTCTGAAAATTGAAAGAGGTTGCCAAATGAGCATTTTAGAATCCAAATTCCAATCATCTTCAGGAAACAGCACAAATCTTTCTACTGAATGCTAAGGCAAAACTTCAAGCTGAAATAGGGTTCATAACACGAAGCACACTTCTGTTCCCTTTTTAGTGAAAAAGGAAAATAGACCCTTGTTCTCTACAGCATGGAAAATAGGTGATGCTATGAAAGCTGCCAGGAGCTTAATGTTCCTAATGTTTTATATGAAAAGCAGATGAATACTACAATGAATGGCAGTAAAAAGCTCTCAGGTAAGCAGTGAGAAGATTAGGAACATCAAACTACCCTTTACATGCACAGCCTTACAGGACTGCCTTGAAGCAATTACCAGTGCCCTAGTTTTGTTGTTCTAACAACTAACAGGTGTGTTATCCTGCTCTACTCTTTTTAATCAGAATCTCTTGAAGCATCTTGCATAAGAGTATTCATGGTTTAAGAGTAAGATTGCATGCTGTGACCAAACCACTGGTTAAGTAGTTAAGCATAGTCTTTTCCAATGTGAAGGTTGTTGGTGCCGTCCCTTCCCGGCATGCTGTTCCCCCTATGCGGCCTGGCCAACTCAGCTGTGGCTGTCATACTCCTTTCTACCTATTTGGATATGGATGAAACTGTTTGGCTCTCCCACCTCCCTTTTTCTGCCTTTTAAAGGTTATTGCAACTGCCTAAGGGTTGTTGCTGTGCATCTGCTCGCTCCCCAGCAGCTGTGGCCGGCTCCTGGTGCGGGTAGGTGGGTTCAGTGACTGCAGGCTGGCTGTGAGGGCTTGCAGCGAGAGTGGGCGTGTAGTGTCGGGCAGGTGTGCGCTCTGATATTGGGCTTTCCTAGCACTCGTGGAAGGAGAAAAATCTGCTATCGGAGTGGACTTTGACTCCTGTAAAATGGTTTCTGTTTCTCCTGGGTGATAACTGTGAGTCACAGAGGCTGGGGGGCTCCTCCTTAGACACCGGGCCTTCTTTTAGGCGTTGCGTATTCCCAGCTCCTGAACTTGGTTTTATAAACAAAAAAGCAGAAAGGTGCACTCTTCAGGGTGCAAAGTTGGGCTACAAAAGTATTTCTCCCACCGCTTCTTTTCTCACTCCCCATGCACAGCTGGCTTCTGGTCTGCTGGCCAGCCCTTCTGCCCACAGGGCCTGCCTCAGAGGGCGCCTCCGACCCGCAGGGGACTCGCACGGCAGGCCTCAGCCAGGCCGCAGGCCTCGCACGGCCTGTGCAACGCTGGCTGCTGCTGCTCTGTGCCTTTTGCCGGTTTTATCTGGCACATTACTGAGAAATGTCCATACAGCTGCATCAGCTTTTGACCAACTTTGAGGTATTGGCAGCTTTTGAGGTGGTTTCACTGTTGTAAAATGCTTTTATTTGCTTGATGAAAAATCTGTAGGTGTGTAGCTCCAATACAAAACTCAAAAGAGGAGGAAAATGTAAGCACAAAACTGTTTGTTTGATCCATGTTCTCTTTTCACCTGTGAAAACCTTACACATCTACATCATTGTAGTAAACTCAGGCAATCTAAAATTAAATAGTTTTTTTCTTATTTTAAAGAACAATAGGTATGAAGACTTGTGTTCAAATTGTTATTCAAGATACTATAAACACATTCATGCTGAAGAAACTTCATTTCACTAGAAATTTGAGTGTAAATTTAGTCAGTTGAGTAGACTAGAAGCTTTTTTATAAATCAAGTGTCTCTCTCTCTCTTTTGTCTTAAACAGAAATTCATCCTACAGTGAAACCCAATGTAATCAGATCAACACCAAGCCTTCAAAGTCCAAGTGCAAAACGACTACTTGCACCCTCCAATCACTCTTCACTAAGTATTTTGGGAAAAAGAAACTACAGCCACCATAATGGTCTTGATGGTATGTTAAGGAATATAAAATAAATATTCTTAAGTTTATGAATTGCAAAACTTTCTGTGGACCTAAAATAACAAAGTTTTGTGACTTTTCTGTATGGAATATGGTTTTAAGAAATGACATTAAATAAGGGGTACACTGGCAGAAATGTAAGATATAGATAGTATATTTATAACATTGATTCTTAATGCAATGAATAATGGTGCACATTCACAGAACATGGGTATTAATATTAATGCCATCTCTTACAAAAACTATTTGTACCATTTTTCCTACTTATCTTTCATCTCTATATAAAAGGACAAGAAAGGAATAAAAAAAATCGGTGAAAAGATGCAATGAATGCTCTATTTTGACTTACTGCATTTTTATTTGAAGAAATATTTTGCAGAGATATGCACTGCATTTCCTGAACTTTTGTTGTGAGATGTAACTTCTGTAAGCAATTAGCTTGTTCTGCAATTCAACATGGTTTTTGGGACTAGAAATCTGAAGGAAGTTAGGCTCTGAAATAGGCTGTTCTGGACATGGTTGGCACAAAAGAGATGCTGTTTTCATGCTTCACAGGTCAAGGTGGAAATGAGAGGGACTCTTTTTAGACAAGATAATAGAAATAGTATTCCAAATACTGGAAGGAAAACTCAATCCATTATCTTCCCATAATGATCATGCTTTTCTGTCAATGTCAACATTATTTGTATATTGCAGTGAAAATACCTACTGTATGCTTAACAATACCTAGAAGTCACTACATATTTTGACAAAAAGTGATTATTTAGTATATACAGAAGAGAGGATCACTTGGACCTTTGCTCAGTGTGCAAACAGCCATTACACAATAGGCAAATAACATCCGTGGCAACACAAGCTATTCAGTGGACCAAGATGACAACCATATCATCTTGACTTGGATAAAAAGATGATGCCATTAATAGGCATAGCTATAAATGCAGAGCATTTCACACAGCAGAATGTTCACTGTGGACTTTGATTGTAAAGTTCTGTAGTGCTGATCTGGTAGTTACTGCATGTGATTATGAACAAAGGCTGCTTTTTCCCCCTCCCTAATGCTGGCCATTAGACTGGATATATGATCTCTGAGCAGAGAATAACATCATCTTTATTTCCAGGTGAAAGCTGCACTTTGCAAAGAAAGCTGTAGCAATAAGTTCAAGGTAAACATTATTATGATGGTATTCCTACAAGGAGATGAGCTTGGAAGTTCTTAAAATTTTTCTTCTATTAAATATGAATGTTCTCTACAACATAAAGAATTTATAAAACCAGTCATTAGCCACATTGATTAGTTTGTATCAAACATTTAACTGTTAAGTTAATTTTCAAAAATAACATCTAATTTGAAAAATTACTACTGAGAACTGTAAATTATTGCTTTAGGAGATAATTATTTCTGCTTATTTATTTTCTGTGAAAATGTAAATAAAGCATATATCCTAGGTAGTGGAAATCTGGAAAGTGTATTTTGCTTGTGTAAAAATGGCTATTTTGATTCTTGTCCTAGCCCCCTCTTTAATTAAAAGCCTACAAAGTATAGTCCATGTAAACTGCAAAATATTAGGTGTGATACAAAAATGATCATGGAAATCACAAAAGAATAGTTTCCAAGTGAGATCAGGTATTCTAAAGTTATAGGCCTAGAAGCAATTCCCTAAGCAATGCTGTGTAAGACTCAATAAACTCAGTAGCTACAATGATTTTTTTTTTTTGGGTTCTAGATATTTTGCTACCTTTTTAGCATGTGCAGAGAGCTCAATGGTATGAGGAAACAGCTTAGTCACTGCCATTGTGTACTACTGAATGCTGTTTTTATAACATCTGACAGTATTACCAGAGACTTTCTCAATTCTTCAGCCTCATGATGCAAGAACTGCAGCAGGCAAAGAGCAAGTCCTTGTGAGGACCTGGGAGGCACAGCCTCACTGAATGGTGTTTCCTTGTTGCTTAAATGGTTCAGTATGGGATTGATCTTCTAAAACAGTAATTTTTATTAGACTTCTCAGTTGAGCTAAGTCAAACAAGTTTAAGAAATACCAAATTTAGTTACTGGCCAAAGCTTATGCTTTTGATGAGGTATCTTCTAGTTTGTCTAGCATTTTTCTCAGCATAACACCAGTTGCACTATCATCTTCTGCAATGTATCAACCTTAGCCATAATTTTTATTTGGGATCAGTGCTGGCTATAGTCACTTGGATCATCTCAGTCTCCATTTTTCAGTAAGTAGTTGTGGTCCTCTTGGCTTTTTTCATTTCTTAATCCTTTCTTCCCCAGGAAATAAAATGCACAGGAAAGCCAATCAAACCAGTAGCAATGATACTCAAGAGCACAGGCTCTCTCTTCCTTTCAACTTAAAAATTACTACCTTTCATATTTGCCATTTAATCTCTTCTCTGCTTACTGCTTAAAAAAAAAAAATTAAAAAAAAAAGGGGGGGGGGGGGATNAATGGTAGTTTCTGCATAATTGCACTCATAACAGTGTAGTGTTTGTGCAATGAAAGGTTTTGCCAACCCCCAGAGTTTTTATGTTACTATAAATACACTAAAATCGTTTTTTGATTCCAAAACACTATTGATTGTTGCTGGTTTTATTGCATTGTATCAATTAACAGTATCCAGAAAACCTACTATGGAGATGATGATATATTCTGTCTTTTAATTCATGCTTTGATGAAATGAGCAAACAGAAACAAGCACAGTTGGCTTGCATTAAGTCTTATCTGTGGCTGTTTCCATAATCTTAATGTTATTGACATAGAAATGTCTGCATGTTCAGGTTTGCTTTTTTTTCCAATGGTATTAGAAATTTGTTTTAAACCATAGAAATATGTTTGCTTAAGATATATAATAATTTACAGTATTCAAATAAATGTCACTTAGGTTTGTGTAAATATATATATTTAGATTGGCATATTTCAAGGCAGTCTTATTGCCTAGGTGAGTTGAGTGCTGTATTTTGACAGAATTCCTTATTGACAGAATAGTAAGTATTGGCTCAGAAATAAAGCAATGTAATATGAAAATGGCACTTCTTTATGCCTGTATGAGGGAGTGGGGGAAGATTATGAGAAAAAACATTAGTATTTGTTCTAAGGCTTTTAAGAATATCATGCCTAAATAAGAACATGATTACCATTTATTAGGGAAGTCTTACGTTGGCTTAAGTCTTGAGTTTGGCCAATGCAGCACAAGATTCCCTTTCGTGTCCCATGGGCATGTCTCCAGCAAAAGTCTGGGGCAACCGATAGGGATGAAGGAGTCTGTCATTTCTGACTACTGTTGCTTGATCTTTGTTGAGAATGCTGCGGGAGCTCAGTTCTCTCTTTCCAGAAATAGTGGGGTTTATGCACTGTAACTTGCTGTTAAAAAATCTGATTATCAGTCACTGATGGCTGAGAGATGTAGTCCTTGTTCTGTGCATGATCTACGTATTACGCATAGACCCGAATAAAATTGCACTGCTTAAGCATAGTATATTGTAG
Organism: Chauna torquata; assembly: GCA_013399475.1. Classification (NCBI taxonomy): domain Eukaryota; kingdom Metazoa; phylum Chordata; class Aves; order Anseriformes; family Anhimidae; genus Chauna; species Chauna torquata. The sequence goes on along the minus strand of VXAL01005672.1, from coordinate 24,456 downwards.
CTGTTATTCTGGACTGTTGGTGTTTGCAGAAGAAAGGCTGTGATCCAAGGCTATTTTTCGCTTCACAGTTAAAGGTCTTGTAGCTGCCTCCTTTCTTGTAGGAGGAATTTTTTCTGGATGGTCTTAGAAAAGTGTTTTTTCCTTTTGTTTTCAAATTACAGGAAATTTTGCATTCTGTAGGATGGAATGAAAGATGTTAGAAAGCTTTTTTCTATTCTGGAAAAAGTCATATTACGGGGAGTTTTCATGTAATATGCATGCTGGTGCTTTTAACTACTCTGCGATACAGAATTTCTGTTGCTGCTGAAAATAAAATCAACACAAGGCATTGAAATGGTTTTCAGTAGTGAAGACAGTCTCTTTCAAATGGGAAAATTATGTCTTCAGAAAATCACGACGTTGCAGAATGTTGCGTGTATCCTGTTTTATGACTGGAGTCGACAATGAAAAGATTTAGGTGTGACTGCAAAGTGCTTTGTAGATATTTTGAATCTGATCTTTAAATTACAGTGTCTGAAATTATTCTGAGCAATTACTTTCACCCACAAGCTGCTTAACTGCGAGCAACAGTACATCCAAGCAGTCAAGTTTCACGTCAGGCTGTTGTTTTGGTAGGTGAGTAATGATAATTTTCCATTTAATATTTGGAAAGATCAGGTAAAGGTATTTTACATGAGTGTAATCTCTGTCAACTGGCAGGCATTTCCTTACTTTTACACGCATCAGAAGCAAAATATCCACAGGAAGTCCAAGACGATAATGTCACTAATGAAGTACAGAGATTATTCTGTGCCTGATGACACTGTTTTCATGACTTGTGGGCAGAAATAGGAGAATCAGTTGTTTGTAGCTGAGGAGATTTTAATCAACAACTCTGATCCCCTTTCTCTCTTCCCCTTTCCAGACCTTTAATGCTGTATTTCAGGCTGAGGTGTCCTGATGCCTTCAAGAGGATTCTTTTAACAGTCATACTTCAGTTCCTCAGGCAATTAATTATTGAAGTATTGAGCTGGATCTAAGAATGAAACAGCAATTTTTTGGCCTGTTTTTGTAGCAACCCATGCATCTCTAGCACAGCAAGATGAGAAAGTCACACAAGCAATTGGCAAAGCAAGAAAGACCTCAAAAAGTGTACCTTCTTTCCTAGGTGCTATTTTGGTCAGTCTCTCTCTCTGCTTATGACTAATGCTATTGGCTATTGAGGAGATAAGCAAGCAAGAAAGGCTTATATTTCACTCCTATTTTTCCATTGGGAATTTGAGACTCTCCTTTGTCAAATGCATGAAAATATAAACAACCTAACTGACAAGC
>VXAL01005672.1:0-11853 GCA_013399475.1 Chauna torquata | reverse complement strand
ATCTGATCTTGTCTCTGAAGATTCAGATTTATGTTTAAATCAAAGCCAATGAGGAATAGAGTGTACTTTGCTAAAGAAAAGAATGTACTTTTTTTGGAGAACATTAAATTTATCTTTATTTTTTAAAGCTCAAGAGTTCTGTTTCTGCATTCAANTTTTGGGCTAGGTTATTTTACTGGTTTATATAAATAAATATTTACTTCAAAATGTTGCTTTTAAAGACATGGTTTATTCAGAGGCTTTATAGCTTTTCTGTAACTTCTGTGAAATACAGAGACTATGAGCATTGTGGTATTTTAGCCTGGCTGCTTCAGAAAGTAAACTTTTTTTTTTTCCCCTCTATTTGCACAGAAGTCGTTGACCAGGATTTTCAGCATTACATCTGGTCTAGGTATTTTGTTGAAGGTTAAGTAGCAATCAGGAAGTTCAAAAGTAATACTTCTGTTGACTACTTGGTTAATTTGTTGCATATGATCTTTTGTTTGATCTTTTTTTTTTTAATAGCCTTCAGATTTCTTAAATGAAATTCTGTATCAAAAATGACTGTGTGCCTGCATGCTAGTACCAACATTGTGTGGAGATCCCATATAAACATGTTTTGTAATTTTTGCATTCATCTCAAATCTCCATGAATAAGTAAACTAAACTAGCCCAAAACCTTGATTCCTTTTGAGAGAAAGGATGCTAATGCCTGTGCAAATAAGAACACTCCTGGAGTGGCAAAACAGAATCAATACCTAATTTAAACTCAGTGTAATTCTAGATTTGGTTTACACTATAACCTGTATAATTAGGTCAATGTAAATAAATCAAACCAATTAATATGGACCTAATACCAACCATCTTGAGCATGCCTGATTTCCTTCTAGTGATTTTTTTCTCTATTTAGAGATTTTATTTTGCTGTGTTTAATTTGATTAGATTTTTGCTTAAAGATGAGAAAAAAATATAGAAAATGCTAATGTAGCCAATGGAAAAAAATTCCTTTTCGTAATGATGGGAAAAACATAAAATATAACAAATTCAAGGCCACTTACGAATTTATGATAATCCAGTTAAACATTTTCAGTCACAGCATAGATATTCCCCATTAAATTTATATTACACTTAGAATGCCTGCTGGAGTTACATACTTATTTCAAAGCTGGGTCCCCTTTCAGAATTTTCAGGCAATGGAGAGAACACCAGTGGCTCTCAGTGAATAAATGCTTGGCCATTTACATCCCAGTACAAGCTGAGGGACTTATAGACAGGAACCTCGACTGTGTTTGGGATCTGTGTCCCATTTCTGAATTTGTGCAGGATTCCTCTCTGACTTTTCAACACGCATCTTGCTCTCCTTGTGCTTGAAATTCCTTTGGGATCTAGTGAGGATAGGGGTTTTACACTTCAAATAAGATGCTGTCTTAAATCACCACTTTAATATAAAGGTGTTTGGAGTATCCTTGTAGATATCTTTGGTATGGTATCCAAACCTTGTTGGACTTGTAGCTGCCACTGCAACACGTGTCACGTGTATAGTGACTCTACACAGCTCATTGCTCTCTTTCCCAGACACAGCAAAGCCTCATGTCTTGTGTACCTTCTGTTGGAAGACCTGTACTTACCATTAAATAGCTGATTGAATTAATAACTCTGGAATGCATGCTGTTGCTTCCAGAGAATTTCACAGAGAGCTACATTCCTATGTAGCTTCTTTATGAACGGAAGTATTGCATTCGTTGAACGTTGGAGGTGTCTCAGTTGCTTACTAGGAAATGAACGTTTTGTATACAAATGGGAAAACTCATGGCTCTGTGAAGTGAGTGTTGATTAGCAGCACTTGCAAGCAGCTCACAAAAATAGAGCTGCGTACCAGCTTGTGAGTGAATTACCAGAGAATGGTGCCCCTAGAGAAATATTTTAGCAGGAGACAGGTGGCATTGTGAAGGCTTTGTAACAAATAATCTTCCCATAAATTCCTCATCAAAGACTTGCTGAAGACCTTCAAAAGACAGCAGTTGGTTTCAGAACCCTCTGAGGATGTCTCTGAGTTTGCAGCATGGAGGCCTCCTGTTTGGCAAGTGAAACTATTCCAAGATATTACTCTGTGCTGACTCAAATGTTTATTGAATGCACGATGTTGCCTTAAAATCGTGACAGGGATTTTTTTTAATCCCTGCCGTGGCCATAGGGCTGACTGGTGAGGGTTTGTTTTCTCATCAAGCCTTCAATATATGCATTTATTAACACACTGAAGCAGTATATCATCAGGAGAATTCTCTCTGTGGGACCTAAAAACAAATTTTGGTGTGGACATGCTTTTTTAGGCAGCTCACGTGAGCTCAGAAACATGTTTCAAAGAGTTATTTGTTGTGGTACATGGGCAGACTCTAAGTATCCATTTCCTCAGTTTACCTTTAGTCAACTTTGCCTTGTGGGGTTTTCAGGCATAGAACAATTTTCTTCTGGGGATACAAGAGAGCTCAGTGAATACATCCAGGCTGAGATGAGGAAAAACTTGCGAGAAAGGAGTCACTCAGCGGGGAGGTAGATTTGTCCAAAGTGCAGTTGGCAAACTCTGGGTAAACCTCCTGCTGCTCTATGATTTGCCAGAGGTATGTGGACTGTTAACATACCTGTGGTTTAGTTGCAAAATGACAGCACAGCTGTCATAGTAAAGTAAATAGAGAAAATCAAAATGCCAGCTGTTAATTGCACACAGCAGTGTTACAGTGAAGTTATTGTAGCATTCTGCATGTGCGGTGTTTGATTGCATAGAGCTTCTGTGATAGTACCGGTGGTATTCCTGAGGCTTTCATTACCTTTCTAGCAAAACTGTGTGCTGGAGGGGAAAAATAAATAAATAAATAAATAACATTTAATAAGTACTTGGTATGAAAGGTCTGTTTGCTCTGGGTGTTGATGTCAGTATGACAGTCGCATTCAGTGCTCATTTTTATCCACAGTGGTAAATATATTTTTGAGAGGAACTAATGAACTGATTTTCTGCTTTGAATTGTTCAAGAAATACAGTTGTTTTGATTAACTAGAAGTTAAAGATAATGTGGTCCCTAGCACATAGACTAGAGAACAATGATCTTATTTTCTCTTGTCGGTAAGTGAAATATAATTTCTCCAAATTGCTTGAAGAGACTCATGGAGAAGGGAAATAAAAGAGAAAACAGTAATCATTATGATGCAAGAGAGATGAGGTGATACTGTAACCCTTGCACTGTTTTCTGTAATATCTTGCCTAGAATAAGAATTAGGTTCTAAGAAACATAGAAGAAACAGAAGTTCGGAACTAGTAATGACACCTGTCTTTGCCAGGGGAAATAGTATCATGAAAAAACACCTACTTTTTCCATAAGGCTTAACTGTTTTTCAGAGTTTATGCCATAGGAAATGCACTTCTTGTACCTTGTACGTTTCCTGAATGTATTTTGCCTGTGTATGGTTGTTTTGAGTAAAGGAAACATTCAGTGGTGTATTAGAAAGGAGAAGATACTAGCCATTATATTTGAGAACTTAAACTTATTTCTAACTGGGGAAGTACAGCAAAAACCTGCCATTTGAGCCCTTGAATGTTCCTCTGTAATATACAACACTGCCCACTGCCAGATAAAAGTAATTACTTTGGCTGTACTATGAAATCTGTACTGTATGGCAGTGTTTTCTATGCGTGACTTGTTACTGACTTTTTGAGCAGTATCCACTTCATGCACTAAGACATCATCAGTTAAATACCTTTATGAATTTCTAATTTCATCCAAACTATGTATTTTATCCGGAATTTATTCTAAATAACAGCTGAATTACTTCTAGCAGCCTTTCCCTTATTTGTTCTTCCAAAAAAAAAAAAGAAAACCAAACTGCAGTCTAGACAGTGAATGAAAAAGTGGAAAAATTTAGGCAGATATTTAGAGGGGCTACAAAGGAAGATTTACAGGCCTATGTGCAACAGCAACTAAATTCACTGTAAACCTTCTTTGTCTGTAAGGTAAAGGAAAATAGTTTAGCTCTGAGAGTTACCTGTGACTCACTCAAATTTGACATCTTGTTCTTTTAGTTGTTTTTTGTTTTTTGTTGCATCACATCTAAGAAAACATAGAGGAGGTTGTTCAGTTATTTGCACTAAAGAACACTGGAATTTGTCCTCCCATTCATAAAATTCCTTCTACTGGAGGGAGCAAGTGGTCTGGATCAGGGTGTGGTGAAAGTTGTAGCATAATGTGAATATAATACATTGAAAACAAGTGTAATTTTTGACTGTTACATTTTTATGACGTGATTTAAGAGATCAGTTTCATGTTCTATTCTGCTAGCCTTTGTGCATGTTACCAGCCCCTTTCTTACTTGAATATTGTGGAATTGCTACCCTAATTAGAGGCTACTCCCATGAGTGTGCAGAATTGTGCATGTTTTATGATATTGCAAAACCACTATCAGTAATGAGGAATACTTGTACTATTTCACCAAGAAATAGTATTTTTTCCTAAGAAAACATGATGCTGAATCCATTTGAGATAAAATAAGAAAAACTCTCATCTTTGTATGTCTTCTAACATGTCTGTTTTGATCAAATACTGTGATTGTTTAATCCTGTCAATAATTGATCATGTGGCAAACAAGACTCTAATTTCAAAAATTAATGTGTTTGTCATGGGATATTCCTCCAAAATGTTGCTTATAGACAATACAGAAAACATTTTTACTCTCTACTTGTACATGTGTGAAAGGCAGCTTTGCTCATCAGATAGGAGCACTTGCTGTCTCTAAATCTTGCTGCACAAATATTCCAGCTAAAGGTATAGTGGAAAATTAATGCATCATTTTATGTTTAATGTTAACTGTATTAAAATGAAGGTAGAAGTGTTGCGGTCAGCTCTAATATATATAATGACTGGGGAGTGAACTTAAGAACCATGGCCACCACCAAGATGATGTAAACCTTCGTTACCTTGCTTTAGGTTAGCAGCAGGACTGGGCCACTTGCCCTGTACAGAGATTTTTATTTAAAAAGAAAGCCAGATAGATTAAGGATCTATAAGGTGAGAAGAGTGGATTTTTTTTATTATTTTTATTTCTATTTTTGTTTTTTAAAATTAGATTAATGTTATACTTAGATCAGAAAGCAAGTCTCATGTCTCGTTGGTTAGGATACTGGGTTTTGGTCAGAAAATGTGAATTCTCTCCCAAAGTCAACAGGTTTCTGTTGTGGGACTACTTAGTTCATGACATTAATTCGTGCTTCAGTTTCTCTTTTTATTCAGTGGCATTAGAAGTAGTTAATTTAGTTTTTAAAGAGCTTTCAGATCTGTGGCTAAAACATATCAGCATGCAGAGATGATCAGAAGGTGTTATCTGACCAGCAGGTACTTGTTGAGGAAGAGTAGCTGGTTTTTGAGAACAACAGTGTGTGCAGGCTACCCTTAACAGCAGACTCAGTTGATAGAATTATGCTTGTTCTCAGGCAAATATCTTTCCCATTTTTTTGTTATGATTTCAGCATGCTGCTCCGCATGTTCTTATGACTAATGGTAAGGCCTTGCAAGCCAGTGCAAGTGCCATTAAGACAAGCACCATTCCAGTGATCAAGAGACAGAGGCAAAATTGGCTTGATGCTTCAGATGATGGTTTCTTTATAGCTACAGAAGAGACCAGGTAAGAGAAATGAAATTGAAGCAGGGAATGAGGCTTCACTGCATACATGTTATTGATTCACTATTTGAATAACAGTTTTTGTCATTATTATTTGAGATTGTGTTACAGTGAAGAGCCATGTTACATCAAAACATACACCCAATTTTGCATCTCTTACGTACTAACATTATCAGTGTTTCACTAGTAAGACCTACCCCGTCAGGGCTACTTTTGTGAGGCAAAGGTTAGGACTTTTCACTTGTTACTAATTGTAGTTCATATACAATGAAGTTTAAGGAATCTCTGATCATTCAGTAAAATGTATGTGTATCCACAACGGAGGCTACACTTTAAAATTTTCAGAACTTGAAAAATATATAGCACACAATAGAGAAATATATAGCATACAGCTTCTTTTCCGGGATAGAAATTGATTTCCTTTAAAAACAACTAAGATGATGATCTTTTTCAGTCTGTCACTTCCAGATTAACTGGTAAAATTTAATGAACTTTTGCTTTTCCCAGAAGAGTTTGATATCACAGAAGAGTTACTAGTGGAGGCTCCTCTGTTTTTTCCTTCCGTTGTTAAGGTCTGGCCATTCCCTGATTTAATTCAGATCAAGACAAGAAGTTAGTCTTATTTCTGTAAACTCTGGTTGCTGGGCCTATTATTTAAAAACACTTAACACTGCTTAGCTTTAAAGCAAGAGGTTTATTAGGGCAAGTAACATCTGACTGCTTATGTGATTACTTCACAGGCCTAGAAAGGCTTGCAGTTGAACAAAAGTGTAAGTAATAAAATAAGAGTAGAGAAAAAATACATGTAAATGTAGAGCTACCCAAGGAAAATGTGTATACTTAGTCCAGTTTACGGTAGATACTGCTGGAGAAGTCAAACTATTTGTATGTGACAATTTGGTTGTTATTTCAAGATCAATTAAATATGGTACTTCATTTTTCTTTTGCATGAGGAATTCAACAATTTGGAGATGATGGTAGGAGACTGATAAGCCCTTAGGCTTCTGCTATCTGGCCTAGTCATAGGATTCACTGTTTTGAGAGTTGTTTGATAATTGCTATGCAAAGAGCTTAGTAGTATCCAACTAATCCCTAGTGACTGTATCACCAAAGTGGGACTGGTAACCTAAGCCACAGGTTAGAAGTTTTAGATTTTTTTTTCCCATTTTTTCTAGAGAGGCGCCTGTCAAAGGATGAGATGAGTCCTATGCTGACAGTATCTGTCTCTCCCCACTGACCTCAGAGGTAGCCCAGACAACTGGCCTAGATGTTTAAATTCTAGGTGATTTAAGTATGGCGAGATGAATCCTCCCTTTGCAAAACACTCATCTGGGATAGCCCTATCTGTTCCCAACCTCACAAATCCCCCTCCTCGCCTCCAAGGTTGCAGATACCATTCCCTGGCCAGGGTTGAGGTGGGGGAGCGAGACAGAACTTGTGCTGTCTCCACCTCAACACCAATGGTGGTGGGTAAACAGGGGCTTAGTCCTCAGGACTCCATGTCTGCTGCTCTCAAATCATTTTAAAAATGTAAAGAGTAACCTTTGAAATGTCCTTGTGTGGGGAGCATAGGGCAATAAGACCTCAACGATACTCCTTCAAAAAAGGTGGTGTCTTTAAAAGTGGCATGCTGCACCACTTTGGCTGATGCTGAAGAAGTTCAGCAGGGAATGCACAAGGGCTTGCACTGGCTGAGCCACCGCTTTACAGCTTTTCCCTGTCTGACAAGAGCTACCACTGTAGGTTCAGCGCAAGCGCATAGGCACATATCTTCCTTCGCTGATAGAAACACACAAGGAGTATTAGTGCATCATTCACATTAATCTTCAAAACTGCAACTAATGTGAGACAGCAACTTTTTATCCTTTGAAACTCCATTTCACATGAGATCTGTTCCTTCTCTCTCACAGGTTTTTCTTCCCCCCCCTTTCACCAGTCCCATCTCAGTTGATTCCTTCCATACCTCAGGAATTTCTTCTCCTTTCTAACTTTTTCCTTTGATCCTTTGATTCCCTCCACCTTTATTCCAAGATTATTTGGAAGAGATGGTGTAACTCGTTCTCCTCTCGGCTCTCACTTGCCTCCAGCCTTTACAGCTCGAAGTGGAAAGCCCTGCCTGGTCCTGCTTCTAGGAGTGTACTGATGCTCAAGACAACTATTAAATGTTCTGCTCCTTGGGAGAGGAAGGGAGAAGAGGGAATAGGCATTAGTCCCCAACAGTTAACCTGTTCTATGATAGGAGTACACACAGTTGAGCGTGGCCATGACAAAGTTGAATGCAACATGATTGCAATGGGAAGAGATACCTTATTTGGGGAGGAGATGATTGTGAAAAAACAGAATGCAATTTATCCAGTCCTGCCATAGAATGAAAAAGCACCGGTCACCAGTTTGCAGCTATTAGGTATTTAAAATATATGCTGAACACTCAGCTCAGAAATAGTCGTCCCATTTGAGTCAAGGTAATGGCTTGTTCTTTAAGGCACAGGTTTCCGTATTGTGCTGCATCAAGATCCTGTCTGTTTTATCATGTGTATTCATTAAAAATACATGTAAGAAAGACATATGCAAATTACAGCCTGCAAAAGGAAAATAACTTTTCAGTATAATATTTAGATTGCAGTAGTACATAGCAATTTTCATTTCTCTGTCCTAAAACATTTTTGCTTTTGCAGTTAATTAAGACACGTATTTCTATAAAACCTCATGTGGGGAGTCCAGAGGGTAAATTTCCTCAGACATTTAGCTAAAAAAAAATTATACTATAATAGCTGGTTAATATCTGAGTAAAAAAAAAAAAATAGTAGTAGTATTGCTGCTAAACTAAATGAGGTGCCAGTCTATTTCATGCTAACCAAGGTAAAGATGCACAACGTAAGCGTTCTAAGTGTTATTTGTCCATCAATACATAAGATGGATATCTGTGTTTATGCCTATAGTTTCATGTTAAAGGATATTTTTAAAGAAATGATTATCATCCTTTCCCCCTCTGAATTTAAGCCCCAGTCATACTTCTGTAAACTTAAATATTGTATATTGAATTGCTCACAGATTCCAGGTATTTATAGTGATGGATGAGTAGGTATCTAAATATTCAGAGCACAGAAGAAAATTATAGAAATTAGAGTCTAAAATTTCCAAGGTAATCCTTGGAATTACCCTGTAATTTTGAAGACCATGCCCTGAATGTCTGTCAGCATGCTCAGTGGATCTTCCCAATAAATATATATATGGCCCCAGTTTTGCAATTTCATCTGTGGTGACAGCCTGCACTCTCCATTCAGAAACCTTCCTGACACCTCTGTGAGTCCAACTCGCTTTGGATTTCAACACCTGTGTTCAGTCACAGGATCAAAGCAGAGGTTAATCTAGGCAGAAAAACAGGTGACAGTTGAAGAGCACTTACCTTGACACTACATCATAATTCTACGTTGACCTTTACTGAATTTCATGTTTTCGTATTTTTCTTTATCTGTACACTTCCTGAATGAAAAAGGATTTTTCATTCCTTTTTGTGAAATAACTTGCTCAAGATTTTATTCTGAAGTGCAAGTCTGTTTACATGATTCATTGAAAACTCACTCTTTTAAAGAGCCTTACATTTATCACTACTCACTAAGGGAGTCTCCTTATTTCTTTTTAATACACTTAGATATTAGCTGCTGGGATTGTCCTACCACTATGTGTATACTTTAGGATCAGCCAAAAGTCTCATAACTGTAAAAGAATTTTATTCAGGACATTGCACTAAATCACCTTTGCTGTAAGGAAGCTTTCTGGATTTTATTCCCATTTTGTTGACTAGCTGTAATGTAAATTCTATTGTAGGCTCTGTTAGAGTTTAATGTAGAAAATGACTTCATTGTGTGAAATTAAATTCTTTATACTGAATTACCATTCTGGGACTTATATAATAATTAAAAAATAATAGGACAATTCTTATTATGGTCTCCAGAAGTTTAATAAAAATGAAATATATGAGCTTAATATCTGTTGAGTTATAAAAGACATAATTGTAACCTATGAATAAAACTAGTAATCCAAATAGCTGTTGGATGTTGAGGAAAATGCGTCTGTTGATCAAAACTTTTCTTACCAGTTCTAGGTGTGCAGTGTGCATACAGTTCCAGTAAGCATTCTCTGCCCATAATAGAACACGTGTGCATGCTAATGATCATATTTGTATAGGGACAGCCAAAACATTGTGTGGAAAATGATTTTTTTTTTTTTTCCTCCAGTATTTGCATTATAAGAAATGTCTGGAATGTTTGGCTGGATGGGTTATAGCAGCAGATTCCATATGCTTTCCCTTCATGGGCCAAAAAGCATATTTGCATATAGAACTACAGTTGAATGACTCAATGCTTGTTTCCTTTCAGTGCTGAAGCAGTTAGAAACCTTCTCACGGTAAGTGCAACTCCATTGGGAATGAGTTAACTGCAACTGCTAAAATTAGAACGTGATCTTTAGCTGTTATCAGCAGACATTGCTTCCTTTTTGCTGATAAAATGATTTGAGAGGCATCCCTGTGGCAGCATTATGTAGGCAATTTTCATATTCTTCACATCATGTTCTTTCTCTAAAACAAAACGCTTTCCTTGATTTCTTGAGGTACTATGTAAGGATATCACAGTGGCTGTGATAATTACCTGATGTCACTCATTTTTATTTATGCATGTCTCATAGCACACACAAAAAGCTTTAAAACTAAAGTTGCATGTTGAGAAAGAAGAGAATGTGATGCTCACAAACTAAATTCAGCAAAATGTTGTGTCTTGCCTTTACCATCAGTGGTCTGGTTCTCTTGCAGAAGTGGGGGAGACTAATTCTGGTGCTCGTGGCCCCTTGTGCTCCTGTGTACATTGCTAGCACTCCTCACATTGTAGCTGCATCAGTGTAAACCCTAAACTCAGATGAACCAAACCCTTGTTATAAGTATCACCCATATTAAAATTTGTGAATGACCTACAATCGTCCCTTCTCCCTCCAGCATAGGTTTTGATGATGAGGCTGGGCACTGTGTTCTCCCAGCTTGTTGCTCGGAGAAAAGGGGAAAATGGAGGAGTAAGTCTCCTGTGCCTTGGGTCTGTGTTACAGACGGTAGGTGCAGGTCTAGATCAAAGTCAGGATTCCAGTGTTAACTACTCTGTTCCTTCTTCCCCTTCACATCTGCAGTTTCATATCACAGAAATGCTCCTAGACATGTTTATTCTTTCTTTTTTTTTTTGATTGTCCGCTACTGTGCACAATAAGTTGTGCACCAAAAAAGAATTTTTAGTGTACGCTCAGGGATGGCCTCTGCTTTTCAAAGAGATGAGGCAATTTGATTTGAATTGGGATCCCAGTTTTGAACTTCACCGTAGCTAGATCCAGGGCATAGTGTACTTTCATTTCTTACCTGCATGGAACTGTGGCCATGAGATCCCCATCCCGTATCTGACTGCATGGAGATGCTTGGCTGCACCCTTGGAGAATCAGCTGCAAGTCTAAGAATGCTATGCACCAGCTGCTACCCTCTAATCAAAAAAAATCAGCCTCTAAGGATGTATTCTTCTGGTTCCTTTACTTCTGCTGTATTATGTCATTGTCATACATCTTGAAAAGCAGGGATTATAGAATTAGAATATGTCCTTTAGGAATATGTCTAATCCTTGTTGATAGGATTGCAAGTATCTCATCGACTGGCTGCATCTGAGTACAGGTGAGCTTACAATCATTTCTAGTCACTGTGACAATACTGCAGGTGGGGAATTTGGGGAGGAACTGTCCTTAGTCAAGGAGGACCACTCCTTGGAGCAGCTACTGTTCAAAGTTGTTATACATTGTCACTTTCATCAGAGTAAAAATCCATAGTTTCAGTGAACTGCTATTTTGACCTTAGTTAGTGAGGGCTATTCATGACTGTTATGTATCGTTCATACCGTATAAATCATAGTTCTCCCGTGAGCTCTAGCTGAGGTGCTGTGATACAGAATCACAACCAGGGATATAGAAACTGGATCATAATCTCTTGCCCCTTGTTTCTCATTGAGCAGTTTTCATGGATCTACAGATATTTTCTTTCACTATTCATCTAAGTGTGCTTTTCCTCTGGCTCCTTTTATGATACCTACTAAGTCAAAGTAACATTACTATAATAATGCTAAAGTTTGTTTTTAAAAGCACGATCATTCCATGAAACTAAAATTAACCTCAATTGAAGAATGTGAA
>VXAL01005671.1:37287-48353 GCA_013399475.1 Chauna torquata | reverse complement strand
CAGAATGATAAGTCGGGGGGGGGGGAAGCCTGTATACAATAATACGTTATTTTGATGTTTCTGCCCAAAGGGATTTTTGCTTAAGAATGGGGATGAAACCACTGAACTTCCTTACTTCCAGTAATTCTGGCACAAACTCACCATTTTCATTTATCACAAAATCAAACCCATTTTTTCTGAATATTTCCAGGTTTTCAATCAATACTGTTTCATTTACAGCAGTTAAATTGAGATTTTGAGGCCTGGAAGAGATAAAAATACAGCATTGCGTAGGTACATAGTGCAGACTGCTTAAGTTTGTGATACTAACCCAGGGCTCTCTGGGAGAACATTTCACTTTGCTTTGTAAGCATATCTCACTATTGAGCAGAACGCTTCATTTCCAGGTGTTACTCAGAGTAAAATGAACTGGGCAGCACTCTCTGGTGCTACAGCTGTCTCCAATATCCTCACTGCATGACCGTGCTTACCAAATTGCAAGTTAACATATAATCCTGCTGTGAAATTTGTTTGACCACTGACTCGTTGCAAAGCTACAACTATCTGTGGAATTTAGTTGCAACTTTTTACGCAAAGGTTGATTCTTTGGAACACTGAACATAATTTTTGTTGTGTTTTGAATGTGTGAAATACTACATAAGAATAATCATAAATATATTTCTAAAATATTGAATTAAACTTATAAAATTGTTAAAACAATGAAAATACTTACACTATCAGCTTCTGACCTTGGAGAACAGTGTGTTGTTGTAACATCTCAAAGTTGTACTTCTCATCAGTAGCATGCTGGTCAATTATGAAAAGATCAGAATTCAACTTTGCTATTATAAACCCTAAATTGAACTGGCCAATGATCTCCATTTTTGCAAACATTTCTTTACTGTATATAGAAAATATAAACAGATCACAAGTCAAACCACATCAGTTACCATGTTAGTATAAAATTTCAAAACATCTTTTTCTCCCCTGTAGAACACGCTTTACATTTAAAAAAATAAAAATCTCATTTAAGCAGGATATGAATGTGAAAAAAAGAAAACAGCTATCTGGAATCCGTCACTGATTGATGATGCCATTTCTGGCAGAGCACAATCTATCCTTAAGACAGGACTTGTTCAGCATTCTTCGATTATAAACACAGCCACTAGTAATAAAATTAGAAACATAAAATATGGTGATAGTCCAAGTGAATACTGAAGGCAGCATCATGGTTTTGAAGTAATGCAGCTGACACATTAGCCGCCTTGTTGGTATGAGAAGGCCTTATTAATTTTTTTTTTAAGTCCAAAATTCATGAAATTCAAAATCATACACTGTCACTGTCCAGTGACTATCTGAAGAAAACTTATTTTCACAGCCACATCTCACTGAATTTCATATTCACACGGAATCTACTCAGTGCTCTTATCTGTCATGAAATTTGGTGTTTCTCTGCAAATTACAAATCCTAGCTAAGTCAAATCAATGATGTTTGTGGCCTTTTTTTGGTGTTTTTTTTTTCCCCACATTCTGCTTGTACTTAGTTCAAACAGCTGCACACATCTGTCAGATAAAATAGCTTGCCAAAATGATGTTTCAATGGCATAAGTTAGATAAAAGATCTCCAAAATTAGAAAGTAGATGTAAGCTTCCTCTCTACCCCCCAGCAGTTTTTTTTTTCCTTAACCATTTTTTGTTAACTGGTGAATACAACATGTTAAGAAGGTGAAAATACCTGATCTCTTTTCTTAATTCATCTTCTGCTACTTTATTCTCTCCAGGACTAATTTTTGCTCTAAATCTTCTGTAATTTTGTGTTTCTGTACTTTTCTGTTGTTGCTGTATTACCTTCCTTACCCTTTCTGCTAAAATCTTCATAGAGAATTCAAGTGGCACAGTTTTCTTTTTAACTTCCACCAGTACATCAACACTTGGCATATAGTTTTTAGTATTCATCTCTTCAGGATGTACACCTGCCTTGAAGTCGTCTGACTCACTTTTAAAACCTTTTACTCTTAGGGAAGAATTATTGGCTTCTGGAGATAAGTTATTTTGATTATTCCAGTCATTCACGCGATTTAATTTACGTTCAGTGCCCAAGACCTGAACATCACATTCCAATGATTTCTCACTATGTCCAACAGTTTTAAGACGCTTATTTTGAAGTTGTTCTTCTGAGCTACAGAATTCTTCTTCAGGAAGATTAATTAAACTTTTATTATTGACACAGCTCCCACCTTCTGGTGTATTACATCCAACATCTGATTCAGAAGTGCTACAGAATCCAGAATCTGTATTGTCTTCTAATTTTCTCAAACATCTGCTTGGAACTGACATCTTTGTCTCATGACAACTCTCAGACTCTTCTCTCAAGCCAGCTTTTCGAGTCTTTACAGCACTCAAAACAGTATCAAGTGACAGTTGTCTAGGGGAGCTGTGCTGCTGTTTTACCCTTTTAGGGCTTTGAAAATTACTCTCTGTTTGATGGAGAGAGAATGACTCCCTTAATCTGGCAAGAGTCATTCTTTTTCTTTCACCGCTTGCATTTTCAGTGTCAGAGTCAAGCAGCATTTCTTCCTGAGGCTTTTCCATCTCTTCAGGAAGTGTCTTCTTCAAGTTGCCTAATAAGACCAGAATAAAAAATATTTCAAGATTGTAAGTTAAGTTATAATGTAAGTTGAAACATGAATTGAATGATGTGCTTCAGCAAAAGGAATGAGGGGAGAAAAGTAACAAGCCCCTCAAGGAGCCCTGAAGCTTCAGACCATGACTGAGTAGGGGCTGAAACGTATTACTATCCAATGAACAAGCATTACATCTTTAAGAAACTTTATGTGAATGAATTTGTAGTACATTTTTAAACTGCAACAGCAATCAGTCCAATCAGCTCTCTTATTTGTATTACCAAGAGTTTAAATGACTGAATAACAATGAAAAGTGAATTGCTCTTCCAGTTCAATGGTCACTATAAAAGTCTGCGGGCAAGGAATTAAGGAGCTGGCACAACAGATACTTGTAGTACATGTGATTCATAGATAATTAGAGGACTTAAATCTTACAGATTGTCAGTCCAACATGTATTTTACTAGAGAGGAACCTAAAATAAGGAACCCTCAGGCTGCAACTGATTCTGTACCTAAAAAAGGAAAATTAGAAGGGTTTTTGTTGAAAGGAGTGAGGAGGAAGAGCTCTCGTTAACATAGAAAAGCAACCCTGAAAGATTATATAGTGACAGGAGAAACAGTGATTTCTGTAGTTAGCATAGAAGAATCAAAGTTGAAAATCCAAGAAGAAACTTGTAGTCAGATTTCAGTTTTCCTTTATAAGACTTTAACCATTCTTTCAGAAGGACATTTAAATAAACGATGCTTCTGTCCGATAATCTTCACCTAGCCTTTTCAGTTATGTCACAGCTCTCAGTAAGCATCCTGATATCCTCCATGACAAGTATAGCCTTTTTAAAAAAACAGCCCAAATCAGATATGACATTTCAGATACTTCTATGGGTTTAAAAAAAGTACCACCAACAACAAAAAAAGAAATATACATCCTTCCTCTCTTCCTGGGAAGAAAAACACAAATCTCTTCCCAGTATCTTGTGGGAATTCTTTCAGAAATCAGTTAATTTTGTGTTAATTTTTTCCCCATAAAGGTGACTGAAAATCATACTGTATTAATAACTTAGCGTCTTCCTTTATTATATAATGCTGATAACAATATTTAAATGTAAGCAACACATGAAAAAGTCCGCCCTGAAAGGCATGTCAATTAAAAGCCAGACATTTTTGTCATTTCTTCTTTGGGATTTTAAAACACATTTTTCAATTCTCAGTTCTCTACCATGTATTGTACACAAAACTTTCACATTTTATGTCCTACCTGCAATGTCCAGAAGTTTCTGATTGACGTTCAGTTTGTTAAGATCGCTACCAAACATCTCTATCAGAGAAGTTTTTAAAATTGCTAGTAAAAGTTTTTCCTCCTGAAGTAAAATTTGTCTTTTGTCTGGAGTTACATTGATGTCAACACATTCTAAAAATCAGAAGAAAAACAACTGTATTACACGTGGGAAAAAAAATTTTTCTTCCACCCTTGGATCAAAGTTCCCTGCTGTTCTACCCTCCATTTTTATTTCACAGGCTTAAAAACAAAACTACAGTTAACATTCAGAGTATATCTGCAAATCAAACTTTTTAAACATTCCAGCAAACAAAATAGAAGCTAATTCTGTGCAATAACATGATGTCTTGTATTTAAGCTAACCACGAGATTGCCTTTTTCTCATTAAGTTACTTCAGAGTATAGAGAAAGTACAAAAAAAAGTGGAACCACAGTGAGACTCCATCCTCACCAACTGTAGATCAAAAAATCCTCACATTGTAGAAAGTCATATGATAGAAGTTAGTATTCTCTAAATAAATATGATATTCTTTAAATAAGTACAATTTATTCCTCAATGAAGTTTTAGCCTTTACAGAAGTTACTGAAAATTATTGATAACTCACCAGAATCTACACGAATGTTAAGGACAATAAAGGGATACTGGTGTTTATTGTATAAGTGATAAACTTCATTCACAACCTTGACAACCTGCAGAGATGAAAAACAATAAGAGCTAGTACTATCATCTTTTATTTCAAACCACTATGTTATTTAACCCCCTACAAAACAACAAATACCCTAAATCCTATCTCATATGATTCAGCTTTTGGCCACACAAATAGACCCGATGAACACAAAAATTTGAGACAGGAACTTGCAGCATCGAGCCACAAGTATGTATACCAGCTACTAATCAAGTGGTTTTCAGAGAATACCAAACAAGTTAGCGTTGCTGTTGTTGGAAAAAATTAAAAAAAACAATTCACCTTTGCTGGATCACATGGACGTTGGTTGATAAAGAAAAACTGTCTGTCTGTTGTACTCCTTCCAACACCATGATCACAACGAGAAACGAAGCCTGTAATACTGTTGAATAATAATTTAACAGTAAGGTGAAATGGAGGAGGAAAACAAAACAAATTTTTCTGAGTCAAAGCATACTTCAGTGAAAAGTATTTTATAAGGGGCTAAAAGAAACACTATTACATAGCATCAGCAAGTATGCATACTTATTTTCCTCTCCCAGTTCCTTATCTAACAAAGGCTTGATGCTGAGATCCAAAAAGGCATCAGACAATTGAAAAAGTTGCTGATATTTAAAAAGGTGGCATTTGTCATTTTTCTGCTCTGAAAGCAGAAGAGAGGTCAGTTGTGAACTAGCATTGGTCAGATATTGATGCATCTATTTGTCAACCTCACGTATAGTGAGGGGGAAAAAAGTACGCTATAAGGGCAATTTACTTACATAAACTGATTCACATTAATTTCATACCATTTCTCAGTAACACTACTGAAGAAACACAGGTATAAACCATGGATACAATTCACCCAACACAATTACTCACAGCACTGTCAGAAGTGACATTCAACAGAAGATTATAGTAACATAAACCTAGCTAGGACACAAGTAATAGCAGTTCTGCTATTCTCCATCATCTGACTAGCAACATCTTAGTTCTGAGTTCTGTCCTGAGTCAGTTTTTTAAATCAATTGATGTTCTTTCCCAAGCTGTATACTAGTAACTACTATGCTGTTCTTTGTTATTTTTAATACTATTACCCACCACTTTTTTTTTTTTTTTTTTTAAATTTTGGGTTGTGTTAAAATGCCACTGGCAACACTAGTTTATACTTCTCTACCTATAAAGATTTTGTGGCATGTCAGTAGCGCTGAGTCCATATTCTTCACAAACAGCTTCATTAGGAGGTAGCTGAACAAAAGGAATGAGGCTCTGCAACTAAAAAAAAAGAAAAAACATTTATAGATTTTTTTCTTCTATTCTATTGCTATTTATTAGCCTTAAATTCCATTTTATAAAACGGTAATTTTTTTCAAGTTGACTAAGTCAAATTGCCCAATACCTAAATCTAGCCTAGTAGAAGACAGTAACACTGCTGATGAGTGCTGAAGATATCACTTACATTTGCCTTAGTTATTTCACAGACCCTTACTTTAAAATGTACATAGAAAAACAAAATGATTGACTCAAGTTGGACTCTCCAGCTAACTACCTATTACCTAATCAAGTTTTATGCAAAACCAAAAGGCAAGAAGAGTAATAGAAGTTTCTTTTGAAAGAGCAATAGAACTGCTAGAAAAGATATGCTATTTTAATCACAAATTACCTAAACAGATGGGGACATACATTTTCCCAATCATACCACTATTTTTTCCTGACATTGGAGCACTTTCTATTGATTTTACGTTCACATGCTTGATATTACATAATCAGGTTATAAACTAAATATTCTGCTCAGATAGCACTGAATTTTCAGCTATGCTTGTTGCTAACTGGCAAGACAAAGTTACATCTTTTGCATAGTCTGTCAGCCACAGCATGAACAGGCTTTGAAATCTCTACAAGGGCACTGTGAAGGGAGGAAGGGCTTAACAACCAGAAGGTAACTATGAAGCACTCAATACTCCCAATGGTTACAGTATATGGTTCTAGTAAGGGTGCTTTTAAGTTTCCTTCCTTTTTGCTTCCTTCTAGATGCTAACAATTATTTTTATAGCTATTATTTAGAAAGCATCAGACTCCACACCTCCACAGGGGCCAACTGCAACATCCATTTAAAAGTTAATGAGGCAGAGGTTGCCTCATTAACAGTTTTCTATTTCTCAATTAAGACTTTCACATCACAACTATTTTTAGGATTTTTTTTTTTTTTTTTTTAAAATTTTCTTGCTCTTGTGCCATACTGGTGTCCATACTATTTTTTGAAAGGACAAACCATGGACCTTCAGAGGCTTACTGTCACAACAACTCATAAAACTGGCTTCAGAGACATATTAAGCACTAACCCTATCTCCTAAATAATTTCTCTTCTATCAAAACACATTTCTACTCAGCAGACTCAGAAGCTTCAGGTGAACCACAGAGGCTGGTGTTTCCCCTTCTTCAACCTGCAGGGTGTGCTAGAAGTCAACACATGCTCCATCCTGTCATGGTTTTTAAAGGTTGCCTGCATCCCCTCTATTTTAATGAGATCTTAAAACTACATCTCTCCAGCTATATTACCTCTTATTTCAGTAGCATGTCATACCTGTTTTTGCCCAAATACTGCTCCAATGTTTTCCTTTAAACTAGGACTTCCAGTAGTGGATACCACAGAGCTTTTTTTCCCTTGGCCAACCTGATTAGTGCAATTAATCCGCACTCCTTTTGAAATAATACAGTATGCTTGCAATATCTGGACCATTTTCGCATATTCCTATTAAGGAAAAAAGAAAGTTCACGCTTATACAAAATGTCTCTTTAAAACAAAATTGTATAAATAACACTTTCAATATTTGCATGCAATGCAAACATCTCTATGTCCAAAAAGAGGGTGTCAGATTTTTTTTAAAAAATCGTTACAAGCCAAATTAAATATATGTGAAAAACAGTGTGCGACTATTTACTTTTTTTTTTTTTTAATTCATTTATGGCATATTTACAAGACTGATATTCAGTCATTTTTAACACAGCATTCCCTGACTGTAAAATACACAAAATTCATTGTGATGTTGTTTCTTTTCAACATTTGGAAATTTGAGACTGCACCTCTAAAACCATTCACTGCAAAACAGAAGAGGAAAGCATATGGGAACACTTTTCTTATTTTATGAAGACGTAAGACAGGCATGAAAGAGTCTGAGAACGTCAGAGAATTGAACATTATTCAGAAGTGAAAAAAAATGCGGGTTATGACAGTCTTCTAAATTAATAATTTCCAATCTAACCTACCTTTTTAATGTTTCTTTGAAATTCCTTATGTCGCACTGGCAAAGTATAAAATAACTGCTGTATGTTAACAGTCGTTCCTTGTTGTCGTGGATAAGGAGTTTTCTGAGTAATTTTACCATTGTGATCAAATACCAAACGAGTCCCAACCTTGGCAGATTTATGACAGGTAAAAATGGTAACATCACTGATGGAAGGAAGAAGGCATCAGAATTACTGACTGAGCATTGTCTTTTCTTAATCATTCCTTACAACCTAGTCAGGCATAGATAATATTATTCACATATTTTTAATTATAGATAAGTTTTCACCACAAACAACTAAAAATATACCTGAAGAGTAGTGCAACATTTTCCTGGCTACAACGCAAACATTTTTATCCCTTTCATTCTTCCTCTATAAAATGCAAAGTTAAAATCTGGTTTTGTTGGACATTACATACTAACAGCAGAACATTCTTGATGCAAAGGACTGTACAAAAGCTGTGGTATTTGAAACACATAGTTCCTCTTGGAGGAGTTTAAATGCAATTTTAATGAATTGCAGTCTAGCAAACAGCACTTAGGTATTACATCAGGGGATCAAAGACTTCTGCAAATACACAGTTCCATCCTGCAGAGACTTGCATACTGAAGTAATGCTAAATTTTGTAAATAAAAGGACCAATCAGATGCTTAGAATCATAGTATAACTTTGGTTGGAAAGGACCTCAGGATGTCATGCAACCTACTACTCAAAATGGAGTTACATTAAGTAACTGCAAGTTTACAAAGTCTCATTTTATCAGTAATGGTAAGCTGAAAAGTTGGCTTCAGTCATTTTTTACATATAGTAACTTTTTACTAGTAAGAAGTTTAATATTAATACCTTAATGCACACAGTGAACTGAGAGCTTCACCTCGAAACCCAAATGTTTCGACATGTATTAGATCAGAAAAATCTTGTATCTTTGATGTATAATGTTTCAGAGCTGGAAAGAGATATTTAAAATATACATTACACTTCAAAGCGACACTGGTCTATGCAAGCAGATTTTGCATGCATCTCAAGATGCAAAATCTTGTGTATTATTCATTGTATTTTAAATAATAAGAGACAAAATAATTAATACTTAATGTTCCCTTTCCCCTATGCAAGATCTCTTTAAAGTCCTCAGATATACCTGTTATTCCATACTTACACCTGAAACTCATACCGCGTTATTGGTATGTGCATTACAAGCTGCCTCACTGCACTATATATAGTAGCTGCTTCTGCCACTGACGCACCTGTCACAGATGTTGCCATGCAAAAAAGCAACTGCAGTGCCATGCTGCACAATAGTATACAGCGGACAGGGATAAGCCTGTGCACCGTGACCACAGCTCATTCTACACAGTCAGCACAGCACTAGTCACCAGGTAACGAACTGAGCCGGCAACAGCACCCCTGAACTTTCCCTGTCCTGAACAGCGGAAGAATGAGTTTACTATCTACCAGATAAATGCTGTGAGCACACAGAGTTATTCTGTAATAACTCATGGTGACAGAGATCCCTAATCATTATATGAAAAAAGAAAGATGGGTATTTCTGCTGCAATGGCTAGTTACATTTGTCAGACAGTATTGTTTCTGCTCCCATTTTGCATGATTTAAAAACAGTAAATGGAAAGTTTGACAGTTGTGTGCAATGTCAGTTCATGTTCAGCAAATAGTCAAGTTTATAGTACACTTCTCAAAAGCAGTCACTCTCACAAAGCGTGACTTTCAGCAACAACTGATGATTCAACATGAATAAATCTAAATGAACATTTCTGGGACATTCTCCTCCATAATTATGTCTATTCTTTGTTCCACTTAAACAAGCAATCAAATCAAAGACTACTTCTGAGATACAAAAACTATAACCACAGTAGCACTTCAGAAGTCCATTCTAGTTTTGCCCAAGTCATGCAAGCATTATATAATGCCAAGTACCCATTAAAAATGACTAAATTTAGGAAATTTGTAAAAACAGTAGTAGTTACTGAAAATATACTTTCAAAACATCCAAATATAAATTATGAAAAAGGTTAAACTTACTTAAGCCTTCAAAGTTTTCCTCTTCCACTCCACCTCCATTATCTGAAACCTCTATCAGTTCTGCTCCATGATCTTTCAGTTTTATATCTATGAATTTGAGAAATAAAGTCTTTTAACTCTATATGTTTATACACAACATTCAGTATTAATTCTGTACTTTAAATAACTCTACCATACAACTGTTTTCCTTTGAACAAAAAAAATCCTCATATCTGTCAAAAGTCAGGGCAACCAAATGCAAACCTGCCTGTACTTTCAGACAGCCCAGCTTCATTGCACTTTTGCCTTTACAGAAGTTTTCCCCATTGTAACAGTTAATTATCGTGGCAGCTCTGGAAACTGCAATCCTACCTTAATGGTCTGTTAGCTTGTGGTAGCAGAGCCCAACCACCACAGCTGTGGAGGCTGTACCTTATTTAGTGGCATAATAGGCTACAAATGAAGAAACACAGACAAAATCATATGCCTGTATGAGCCCAACTGGAGCCTGGGAATCCAAATGCCTTATTTATCCAAGCCGTAAAATCACTGCAAACATGCTTTAATATGTACGCCATACCGAGAAAAAGGAAGTATTCTAAAAGTTTACGCAGTCTGATGAAGTTACGATGAAAAGCAGGTTACCAATGTTGGTAGCTCCAGCATCCAGGCTGTTTTCCACCAACTCTTTCACGGCAGTGCCAAGATTCAGGACAACCTGTCCCGAACAGATCCGATGAACAGACTTTCGGTCAATGGGCTTGATGGCTTTGGCAGGCTCCGAGCTGGAAAGAGAGGAGGGACAGGGAAAACACGGCAGTCTAAAGCAGGGGGTAAAGGCTCGCCGTCCCTCGCTCGCCCGCTCCTCTCAAGCGATGCCAGCCGGCACCCGAGGGCGAGGCAGGGGGTGAGACACCGACACCCAGCTGGCCGCGTCCACACGTGACGCGCCCCGGACGCCTCACAGCCTCCGCGAGCAACGCGCGGCGGGACGGGGGGAACCGAGAAGCCAGCGGCGGCCGAGGAGGCCGCAGCCGCACCAGGGCACGGCCGGCTGAGGGGTGAGCGAGGCCCGCAGCCTCTCCGAGCAGAGGCCAAGGGGGCGGCCGGGGCAGCAGAGGGTGGGGAGCGTGGGGAAGGTGGGCAGGGCAGGGCAGGGCCGGGCAGGGCCGATCCCGCCCCGGCCCGCGGCGCTCACCAAGGCGCAGCCGCCTCCAT
>VXAL01005671.1:20672-36815 GCA_013399475.1 Chauna torquata | reverse complement strand
CGCTGGCCCCTCTTGGCTCTCCGGCGGCTCGGCCAGTGAGCTCAGCTCCTCCGGGCGCGCCCTCGCCGTTCGTTTAGAGCCCTGAGTGGTCCGCGCTTGGTTTTTCCGGGCGCTGCGCTTTGTCTCTTTCTCTCTCTCTCTCTTTTTTCCCTTTTTGTGTGTTTTTTTGGCCGGTTAGGTGGTTGGCTGGTTGGTTTTTGTTGTTGTTTCGTTTTTAACTGGCCACGTGTGGAGGCCTGGCAGCCCTGCGGCCGGTCCCCGGGTGCTGCATCACCGCTGCGCTGGCTCGGGCCCAGCTCTCCCGCCGCTGGGTGGGAGCTGGCCAGCTCCGCGCCTCCCCTCTGTGGGCTCGGCTCCTCCCGTCCCCGATACTGCAAAAACACAAACCGCTTCACCGATCTGGTCGCCTTCAGCCTCTCTCCTGTGTCAGGAATGCTTTGAATTCTTCGGCAGCGCTCCTGGCCCTTTCCAGCTGGACGCCATCACGTCACTCAGAGTGCGCTTGCTGTGCCATCACGCAGCTCGTAGTGGAAACACTGAGGAGCACTGAACTTGGGCAGATCTTCACAGAAATCCTTACTGGCATGCCCTCCCATTGCAGCAGCAAAGTATTAACTACCACCCTCCTCTGAGACTGAGTTTTATTCCATATAATTACGCATTTGCCAAATAATGTTCACTTAAGACACGTTTCAGTATCTTCTCTATGAACAATATTGTGTACGCTGATAGCAAGATCTTGCTTAGATACCTTCTTATCTCTTTTTCAGTCTGAAAGAAGGAAATCTGGTCGATGGGTTTGGTTTCTTTAATGGCCTTATTTGAGGAGGCTTAGAAATTGATTATCTATATAAAGATTTTTCTTTGATGTTATTGTAAGGTTGTAGACTTAAAACCTCCCACAAAAATATATTTTTTATGTTTTAAAAAGGCGGCATTGCAAGACAGGAGACTTCTAGGTGGGAAACTGAGATAACAGAAAGATACATTGGCATGTAACAAAGTCCAAGTTTGTTTGTTTGTTTTCTCTTAAGTTTATATTCTTTTAAAGATCAATCTCATATGATGTACCACCCATGTAAGCCTGCAGGTTTCTTTGGCTTTTGTTAACCACATGAGTTGCCAGGAAGTTTCCTTGTCTGGCTGCCTCAACACAAGCTTCATCAGGCTGCTTACCTGGGCTGAAGCGAATCCTGACAAGTGAACTTCGGCTCTTCAGGTTTTAACTCAGCTCATTGCTGCTAGCTTAAAGAGTCTGTAGTTCCATGGTTGCGGTCTGATTTTTACTAGGTTTTGCTTCACTGTAGCTAGCAGTTTCAAAAAAAAAAAACCAAAAAAACCCCCACATTTCAGAGATTTATTTAAACAAGACATAACTCATCTCCTGCCACGTTCATGCAGATAAGAGAGGCAACTAATAGACATAGGACCTTAATATTCCACAATGTAGGTTATGATTTGAATAACGTGTTTAAAGTCTTTCAAAACTTACCGCCAAGTGAGCTGTGAACTATTTAGACGTGAGCTGAGTGAACACGTATGTGACTTTCTCCTATAGGAAGAGGTTGACCCATCACTTCAAGCACTTGAGTCCCGCCAGGAAGAGATTCTCAAACGCCTGTATGAGCTGAAGAGTGCTGTCGATGGTCTCTCAAAGATGATACAAACTCCTGATGCTGACTTTGATGTAACTAATGTAATTCAAACTGATGAATGTTCTCCACTGACAACAAATGGAGCAGACTTAGATTTGATGCTTGGAAAGGTAAGTTCAGTTCAGCATATATGATAATAGATATTTTCTTTGCCATCAGATGTTCAGGGGTGGAAGGGTGGCATTAGAACTCAATGTACAAGACATTCTTACAAATAACCTACAACTACCATTTTATTTTGGGCATCCAGATTATAAATGTAATATTTATAAATATAAAACCATATATATTCTTATTTTTATATAAATCCCAGCTAGAATGACTAATTTGGAAATTAGGACAGTTGGTTTCTTGTTTGTTACTAACCAGAAATTTTTACTTCAGATTGGACTAGAATTTACCTCAATCATGTTCGTAAATTATATTATTGTTGAGGAAGGAAGATGTTTAAATTTTTAAGTAAGCCTTAAATGACAAAACTTAAATTGATTTATTTGAATATCCATAGAATTTTAGACACATTTGCATGGCTACATACATTCTGGTGTCAAATGAAAAATCCAGTACTTCAAAAGTCGCACCTGGAAAGTGTCTTATCTGCTGAATTTTTTGCTTTCCATTCAGGATTATGGTGCCCTGAAAGATATCGTAATCAATGCAAATCCTTCTCTACCTCCATTGTCATTATTAGTACTACACAGTCTGCTTTGTGAGCACTATAAAATATTATCAGCTGTTCACACACATTCATCGGTGAAAAGTGTGCCAGAAAACCTCTTGAAATGCTTTGGAGAGCCGACTAAGAAGCAACCACGCCACGAATATCAGTTGGGCTTTACTCTCATCTGGAAGGATGGTAAGAATAAGTTATCTTATAGATGAATACTTTGCAATAGGCCAGAAAATTAAACTTGTGCTATAAAACAGATACTTTGGTGTCTTTTTGCTGATACATGGATGGACACCTACTGCAGGTAACATTTTTGCTGCTCTTGCAAGTATGAACATTAATTTCTGTAGCTGTGAGCAGTGATGGGGACAGAGGAGAAAAACTCTGAATTACTGCTATTAAAGTACAAATGGTATTTAAAAGATGGTTATTTGAAAAACACCTCTATAGAAAAATCCTGTGGGTACAGTTTCTACAAATAACAGTTTGCTAGAATAGAATTTAGGTGAGAGATTTTGCAAACTTCAGTCCAATATGAGCTTTTTTTGTGCCAGGTTCTTGCATTAGTTTAAGTATTTAGACTAAGAAAACTGAAAATTGGTCGTCAAGTTAATGATGTTAGCAGTATTGTTGGCATCACTAATAAAATAAATCTTAAATCACCAATATATTTAACTTCTCTGCTATGGGGTAATCACTTTTCTTTTCTTGATTTCAGTTCCAAAGCCTCAGATGAAGTTTAGCATTCAAACAATGTGCCCAATTGAAGGAGAGGGGAACATTGCTAGATTTCTCTTTTCCCTTTTTGGCCAGAAGTACAATGCAGTTACTTCAACTTTGATTGACAGCTGGGTTGATACCGCCATCTTCCAGCTAAAAGAAGGTAGCAGTAAAGAAAAAGCAGCAGTCTTACGATCTATGAATGCTGCCCTGGGCAAGACAGCGTGGTTGGTGGGAAATGAACTGACCGTAGCAGACATTGTTGCATGGTGTGCACTTCAGCAGACCGGTAGTGCAAATGCCGCACCATCCAATGTGCAAAAATGGATGAAGTCCTGTGAGAACTTGGCACCTTTCAGCTCTGTTATTAAGCTACTAAAGTAAGTCTGTACTCATCATAATGGTGTAACTTTAATCTTTTTCCACCTCATGCCTCCTGTAGTGGTTTGAGTACTTTCTGAGATATATTCAATTTCTACAGTTTGACAGAATTCTAAAATCAATAAAAACATTACAGCTACCTTTTGCGTGTGATCTTCCTTTTTTGTACCTGATGTTTAATGAGTGTTATCTAAAGCTATCCTTTGCAGATACAAGCTGTATTTTGAATTTTTTGTTATTTTCTCTGTGCAACGCAAAAGCCCCAGTACAATTTAACTTGGAAGCCTTTCTGGTGATTAGAGATTTCTAAACTAAGGCAAAAGATGAATGCCTTTAAAGAACAGACAGGAAAAATCAAAATGCACTGAAATATTTTTATGTAAAAAATGTTTATATAACGTAATATACAATAGTTTTGTTCTTCCTATATTTAAACTGGAGAACCTAGTCTCATATGTTCATCGTGTTCATTAGAAAGCAGTCTTAATTTCTCTTTCAGTTTTTCTATTTCTTCTTCTTGCTGTCTCAACTTCTGCTGTAGATTATAAATAACCTGAAAATGAGGTATATATCATATATGTATCATTTATATACAGGCAAGGATAAAGCCTTATTAATTTATTTGTGTGTCCGTAGTAGATTGCGAACAAGATTAATTCTGCAGCACCACAGGTATTATGGGTATTTCATATTACAAATTGACAAAAAACTGGCAAGTAAAGGGGAAATAAAGATTCTACAGAGCTGACAAAAAGCTTCAAAAGTTTTTATGATGTGAACCTCAAACTGTACGTAAATCGAGTGTCCAGTCTTAATAAAGTTACCTATACTTAATGACCATTCGTCTACTTTAAAAGATCAGAAACAGTGGCCTAAATATTGTAGTCAGGAAAAAAAAAGTCTCAATTACACAATCATCTTAAGTTATTTAAAAAAAAAATACAGGCACAGTACAGGCAGGGAAACTAAGGGGATCATTACAAAGCAATTATCTTTTTTATATTTTTTTTTATCCTGTAAAGGCTGAGGTTGTTGGCATAACTTACATGTTCTGTGGTATGAACTAGTTCACTTTCACGAAGCTGAGCAGCAGTTGGTCTTTCTGTAGATATCTGACTAGTAAGAAGTTTAACATACTTGGCTTGAACAGGCCATTTTTTGCAGAAAGTATGAGGAATGTGGCCGTTCCTTAAGTGTGTAAGAACTTCTGCTCTTTCCATTTCTGTTCCAAATGGCTGGAAGAGTTCTAGCAGGATAACACCCATACTATACATGTCTGACTGAAAAAGGGATGAAGAGAAAGTTCTGGGATGATTCCTATTTTATGTGAGAAGAAATCTAGTATGTCATTTAGATTTGACAACGTGAAAAGGTTTTAAGATGATGAAGTTTCATGATGATAAGAAAAGTTTCATGGCACTACTAAAGCAACTCAAATTCAAATCTCTACAAATTCCTCAAGATGATCTTAGAAACACAAACAACTTTTGCATTTAGTAGGCAAAGCTGAATTCTGTGTTTCAGGAAAAAGCACGAATAATAGTAGGAGGGATATTTACCAACTATGCATCATAGTTGAAAGGCTTATGTTTTATTCCTATAATCTATCCTAAGTATGCCTTATAGAAATAAGTAATTATTTCATCATAATACTTTCTTTTCACATGAATGGTGCTGTTAAAATTAAACAATTTCTGAAAAACTACATTTCAGGTTCCACAGATAGACATAAGGTGTTACCCTAGACAATCTGAATGTCAGTGTCTAATTATATAATATTTAATAGCATTTAATTGCATTCATAGAAAAAAAATCCCTACCTTGAAATCGTAGTCGGATCCCTGCAATTGTTCGGGTGAGGCATAGAGGCAAGTCCCCACACCTGAAGTATGCGTCCATCCTTTAAAAAGTCAGTTTAGACTTAACTCAGATAGTGTTACCATGTTACCATTTCACTTAAGAATTTAATATTAATATTTTTAATATGACAGAAACTTAAACACTGAAACCTACAAAGATTTCTGCTCTTACCATTCATCCTTTCTGTGTGAAACCACTGGTCTGCATTATCCCAAAGGAGGTCTTTGCAGGCTAATCCAAAATCTCCTATTTTAACATGATGATCTGATCCATGTAGAAAGATATTCCTGGGCTACAAAATGAGACAGTATAAGTCTTAAACATATCCATACAAAGGATTATGAAATTGCATTCAGCTGTTTCAAAATCTGTACCATCCGGTCATTCAGAGGTGTAAGTTAATCATTATTTAATACTTTCATTAGTGAGATAGAAAAAAATAGTCATAGACTCTATCAAATTGTGTGTTAGCAACACTATTTGGGCAGAAAGACCACATACAAAGGATCTAGGAAAAAGGAAGAAAAACAAGAAAAACAAACATTTAGTGAAAAGATAAAGTACTTTTTTCTTCTCAGCAGGAAATGGAAATTTTCAGAACAGTAATGTTAACAGGCAAGAGCACACAGCAAATTAGACCAACTAACATAGCAGGAGGAAGGACTAAGATCTTAGGGCCAGACATAATGTAAAACAAAACATACTTTTCTATATGATAAGCACACCTGCAACATGCCACTTTGTTCTTGGAAAGTTGCTATGAAAATAAATGCTGAGGCTGTTGGGTAGAGCAGTGACTGGAAAAACTGAAATAGTTTTATCATCTATACGTTTTGGCTGTATAACCATTAAGGAGACATGTTAGCATTATGTCTCTAGAAAAAAAAGAAATACTTTCCACATAAAAGAAAACATGATATCAAGTTACCGTTTTTACTTAGTGTCTGCAGCACAAAGTTTCAGAACTTAGATATATTTGGATGAGAAGTGAAAACAGTGTTGCTTAGTACAGTTTTTTTCCTACTAAATAAAATTAGCACGAGCAAGAAAGCAAACAGAACTTAAGCCTTTTCTCCATTCTTAAACTTTTGCTGCTTTTATAGTACTTTTAAATGTTGCACTGAATAATGCAGTTACTTCAAAGCTACTCTAGAACCAGACACCCTGCAACATCACAAAGAAGGGCACTGCTCAATTGGTAGATTCCAAATCTTTTATTTCTGATTATGGATTTTTATTACAAAAACTACAACTCCCTTGACTAAGAGTAATATAATCAAGAGAGCCAGTACACCTGCCACTCTCTACATTTGCCCTGTGCTTTCCTGTGGGCAGAGGAAATACAATTCACAGTGTGAAGAGCAGTATGAAGTAATAATGGAAGATGACAGTAGTTTACTATCTGATCATCCTGTCAGTGAAACAGTGAGTGCTTGGGAAGGACCCTTAACTCACAAACCTGCTCTCCCTCCAGGTAACCATTTAATCAGGATTATAATTTGTGATTAAAAAATCTTGTAGATTAAGAAATCCTACTTTTTTTTTTTTAAATGAAAAAATAATTAAGAAACATTAAATGATTGTGGTTTCTAATGAAATCAGACTCCTATATCTCAGTAAAATTGAAAAGAAGTCACTGGACTTGCAGGCACAAATTATCCCCAAAGTGTTACTTTGGGAAAAATCCAGTGTGGATCTCCAACAGACCACAACAGAGGCCTTCCACATCTCACATTTCTTTGAAGGAGTCAGTGGGCCTGTAGTCAAGAGCAATCCAGCTGAACTCATTTACGTGAATTTCAAAAAGATATTTGTCAAGACCCTCACTGAACTCAACTGCAGTGAGATAAGAGGGAAGGTCCCCACAGATAAGCAACTAGTTTAAAGACAAAAGAAAGGATAGGGATAAATGGTCAGTTTTCACAGTGAAGGTTATCATCAACTGATTATTTTACGAATCTGTGCTGGGAACTATGCTGAACAACGTATTTGTAAATGATTTAGAAAAAGGAGGGTAAATGGTAAGATGACAAAGTTTGCTGGCAGTATTATATTATTCAGAGAAATAAGGATGAGGTCTGAATGCAAAGAATTGTAGAAGGATCTTGGAATACTTAACAGGCAGGGAATACAATGACAAAAGGAATTCAGTGCAAATAAACATTAAAATGTAAATGAAAGGAAAAACAATCCCAATTTTATATGTGTAACAACTGTCTCTGAGCTGACCATTACTGCTCAAGAGTGGTAACAGACAACTCTAAAAATGACAATTTGATGTTCACTAGCAGACCATAAAGCAAATCGTACATTAAGAATTATCGGGGAGGAGGGCGGAGGGACAGAGATAAAGATGAACACATTATATGATACTATATCAATTAATATACTGCCATCTTCAATACTGTCTGCAGTTCTGAGCCTCCTGTCTCAAAAAGCACATAGAACTGGAAAAATGTGCAGAGATGGTTCACATGAATGCTGAAAATTTGGAATGGCTTCAATTCAAGGAATCACTAAATATAAAACACAAGACAAACTGTTAGGTTTAAAACACTCAGACTCATATCATTCCTGAATACACTTCTTATGCTGAAAACCACCTTGTTACAATACATTTTAAAAATGACATTTCCTAAGCTGAAAATAGAAAAAAAAGAGGCAAGAACGAGTCACTAGTTCATGGAGCCGTCAATAACAAATCTGTCCGAGATCCGCCACACAGATCTGATGACAGAACTGACTGTAATCCACAGATCCAGAAGCCCAAGTGCTTATCGCAGATGTGATGGAACTTCTGCCTGCTTATGCTTCTTCTGTGAGCTTCACTGACCTGATGCAGAACTATGATGACTCATTTATCATGCTATAAAACTAGGAAATAGAGGAACTCAAGACATAACACCATTTTATGAATTCCTGCTGGGCACACAGAAGCTGTGGTTAGCAAAAATAAGTTAATGACCTAGCTTCTGTTAGGTCATAGCAACCCATAAAATTTGTTCTGACAACTAAAGTTTTGTGACCTGCTACTATGTTATGCCCTACCAGTCCAAAAGTATTTTTTCCTTAATAAAAAGAAATTAACTTGAAACTATGTTTTATATTACAGAAATAACAAGAGGCTACACAGCACTTCATCTCCTACTAAATTTGCCTAGTACTGATAGACCTGGGACATCCATTTCAGGCAAATTTCAGAGAAATCAGCCAACTTCGCAGCATAATACAGAAGAGGGTCTCTGTATCTTACACAGTGTAAAACATCAGATAAATCCTGAAATGAGTAATTACAAATATGACCATCTACTATACTCAGGCCAACAGTCTGATAATGCCATTCCACCCATATCCATTCTTTTTGAGTACTGTCTCAATATAAAGGATGCAGCCAAGTCTGGCTGGACACCTCTTCACATAGCTGCAGGGTCACTAAACACAGAGGAAACAGCAGCTTTAATCGCATGTGGAGCAAACGTCAATTTTGCTATTCCAACTTGTGGAAGAACTGCCCTTCATGTTGCAGTGTGTGCAGCATCATCTAAAGCAAGCAGAATTTTAGGTATCAACACAGATTGTATCCATTTACTGTTAAGTAACGGAGCCAGCGTAAATATCCAAGATCATGAAGGACGAACAGCTATTCATGAGGCCTGCTCACGTGGCAGAAAGGAAATCATTGATCTTCTGTTAGAGCATAAGGCAGACATGAACAGTTTAACAAGAGATGGACAATCTCCACTCTTTTCATTTCTTCAACACAGACCAAATTTAAAAGATACAGCACTGTTGAACAAGGTGCTGGGATTCTCATACCCACTGAAGTTAAGAGATAATCAAGGACATCTACCCACTGGACTTCTGTTCTCAGAATTCCAAATGCTGAAAGACTTCCTTTTAACATTATCAGAGAAATTACTGTCCCTGCAGGATATCTGCAAAATCACTGTTAGAAGAACATATGGCGAAAACAACAAGCAGTGGCTCAAAAACAGGCTTCCAGTTACTGTATGGAATTCTTTATACAACTACCAGGACTTTGGAAAACACAGCCATGATGACGCTAAACAGGAAAGCAAACTGAAAAACTGTTAACCCTGAAACAGTCTGTAGAAAAATTAAAATTGATCCAGAATGAAGGTTAATATTGTGTGTTTTGAAGTAGTTCCAAGTTTTCATATGTGGAGTTTCAATAACCAAGATAATATTTACACTGATTTCCTCATATAGCTACAATCGCAGAGAACCTCTGAAGGAAGCAGAGTAGAATACATATTCACTTCATTGCTAATCGAGTCTGTGAGTTTACAAAGGGAGGAAAAAAAGCAAGATGTATTCTACCTATGCTTCACATTTAAGCCAACCATTAAGTCAAAACTGTTCTTGTGATTAGAGTTCAAAAAAAACTACAGAGGAACATATAAAAGGCATCTATTCTAATCCATTCAAAGTGTGTTTTTCTAAGTCTGATCTTCATTACATTTAACAGGAATGAAAACAAACTTTTCATTCCTTCAATGAAGTCACGTACAATTTCAGTCCCTTTGATTAGATAGCACCCATTTTGAAAGACAACAGTTATTTGCAACTGAGGGGGGATAAAAAAGCAAGTAATTATAATTTGAACATATTTTCAAAAGCTAACTGATTTGCTGTTAACAAATTGAGGAGTACTCAAGGGTCTTTGCCTATTTTTACAGTTACCTAAAACAAAATTTTTTAGGTAATTTAGGCCCTACCTTGGTTAAGGAAGGACCAAAACAAAACAAAACCAATCTGTCCATCCCTGTTTAGGACAAGACAACGGCTTCACAAATGAGAAGACATTTCCAGAGCTTAATCAGAATTTACTTTTAAGTAATTGAGAAATAAGCTTATAGTAAAGAAAACATGGTACTGGTATAGAGGAGACAAATTATTTTTCATATATAATACAGCTAAATTCCTAAGAGCCCAGGTCCTCTCAAATTAACCATGAAGTTGCTTTCATCTTCCCATCATGTAAGCTATCTTTGTTTTCTTTAACAAATGATAATTCAATTAACTTACTTTAATGTCTCGATGCATCACTCCCATGCTGTGGATATAGCACACTCCTTCTAATAACTCTTGAAAAATTTTAATTGTCTGGCTGACATCCACAAGATGGTATGGACCTTAAAAGAATTTAAAATCTGTATTATTTCAGCTAATTTTGCTTACTTATTTAAGTTTATGTTACTAAGACTTGTTGAAATCAGTTTATGTAAGATGTGGGAAAAAAAAATAATAATCAAATGAGCTTAGTTTAAAAAATTGAATTTCCCGTAGTTCTCCTGAGAGAGTATTTTGAAACAGTAGAAAGTCACTAAGCTCAAAACTCAGAAGACAACAGTTCATGGGACATGAATGCATCTGCATAAAAAGATTTGTCCAAATCCCATCAGATAGTTATATGATAGTGAATTTAACAATCACAGACTCTAAAGTAAGTACCCTCACTATTTGTATATTTGACTCTGATTTGAATTCTGCTAGGCCCCAGTGATGACTGACAGCAGTGGTTTCCATAAATTAATTACAACTTTTGTAAAACTGTACTTATTTCTTTTGGATTGAGAGAGCCCATGAACTTAATTAAAAACAAACAAATGGTATTCTTATCACTCTCCAAGATGATCAGAATGGTATATGAAAATGAAAACAGGTTATTGTCTTCCTTATAACAAACTATGGAGTTTGAAAATCAACAAAAACACATGACAATCTCTTGAGCGCTGTGAAACACTGATGGACTCTTCTTATTGCTATCTGCCTGACCACAGTGTCAGAGATGACTGACATCTGTTTACTGTTCGCTGTGCACCTTTTGTTCTAGTCCTACCTCTCTCCTTTCTTACTACTTCCAAGCTTTCCTGCTCTATCTCATTCAAAAAATCTGTTGTTCCTTTAATCTCTTGCTACTGTGTTTTCCTAAACTCCTCACTTCCACACAACTGATGGATTGGAATGAAAAACACAGTTCCAGATAAAACCATACTAATATACACAATGGTATGTTTTCTGTATTAACTTGCACCATTCCTTTTTGGATCCTAATTCTTCTGCTGTTGTGCTCCCCTCTGAAATTCCCAAATCTCTGGCTGCAGCAAATAAAAAATAAACTTAGCAATTTAATTGTTTTTACCATTTCCCAAACTATTATTTTATTAAACTGCATTGACTTCCTACTTTAATGACTCAGATCTAATGGTCTGCTGCTACTTTGAACGCTCGCCATTTTCTCCCACCCACTTGGATTTCTATTTCTTAATCTCTAACCTATGATAGCATTCCCTTTTCCTCTCCTGTTGCTTGCGGAAAGTGCATGAAAATAGCATTTTGCAAGGTCAAATGCCCTAGTAATTCTGTCATTCCTAGAACCAAAATGTCATCTCTTAAGCCTATGAAAACTATGAAGACCATGATTACAGGAGGGATCAGTGAAAGTCAGCTGATGGGGAAAAACAGTTAGCCGGTAAACCTCACCCCATGACTAAACAGAACAACAGATTTACCTTACTAGTGATTAAACTAAGATTAAATGTTAGTTTTTTTAAATCAATGAGAATTAGCCTTAAGAACAAACTTAAAAATTTTCAGGTATGTTGTTATCTGTCTGGAACGGAAGATGTATTTATATTTTGCCCAGCAGATAAATTAGCCTGTGCAGAGCTCTGTTTTGTAGCAGCTAGACTGCTACCATAGAAAAATTACGATTATTTAAACAGCTTACTGAGAAAGAGCAGATTCTCTCATTAAAATACTCTATTCCAAACAAGTAGTATTGTCCACGCACAGATCTCTCCAGGTAACAACTATGCCTCGGGCATACGTTCATTCTTTTTTGAAGAGTTGTCTAAAACTCATGAACTTAAATCTCTTTTACCAACACCTATCATGTAAAGGCTCAATACTAGCAGCTATTGGATGAAATAAATAAATAATCTAATTAAGAAATTCACATTATAAGCTGCTGAATTAAAACATAAAATCATGTAAATGGACTTCCAATTAGGAAAAAGTAAATATTTGCTTTATAACAAGCAAGTAAATTTTAAAAACAGTGATGAATCTTACTGGCAGTTTCCTCTGTTCTCTCATTGCATCTTTTATTACGGTCAACAATCCAATCCCACAAGGATAGTTCACACAGTTGCATTTGTATATGAAGCATCAAACGATACTCCACCTAACAGAAAAATAATGGTCCATGACTTTGCCACTGTAATACGAACAGTATTTCCCTACTTACTTTCTCTAAAGGTAATAAAAACTAAATTTATTTTAAACTGAAATTCAAGTTACAAGCAAAAGTTCTCCATAATTTTGGTTCTAATAGCAGTCATTTTATTTTTTAAATTTATCATTATAAATCATTTCTGTGTTTACCAAGTTCTACTTTATAGTCATCATTAAATCAGACAGTAGCCAGGTATATTTAAAGAGAACGGCATTTACCTCAAACTCTCCACAAAGAGCTACATCATTCTCGGAGCATTCTTCAGTCAAGGACTTGCTTCCAGTGCTAACGTCTAGATCTAGACTACAACGAGGTCCACGTGATGAATGATTTTTAAAATCGGTTGATCTACTGTCAACGCTGCTTACAGAGTCCTCTTGTAATTCTATGGGTAATTCACATCTATTTGGTTTCATCCATTCTTTACTACTGCTGTTAGTAAAATCATTCCTTACATCCATATTCTGCACTGATTCACAATCCAGATTTCTAAGACAGGTACTGTCAGAGGACTTCTCCTCTTGTGAAGTAAGGTCAGCAAAGATAATTGAACTACCACTTTCCACACTCTGAATGTGACAGTGATTACTGAAAAGAATAAAGGAAGAAAAATCAAAACACATACAGTTTTATACCATCTATTTGTGACACACCACTCTGAAAACTTTATTTTTTTATTGCGAACTGCATTCCAGAGAAGGAGTTCAGCTGCTTCCCCACATAAAACTTCAGGATTATGTAACTGGCGGTGTAGGTTCCAGCCTTTTTATACCTTCCCTTAGCACAGACTTCTGACAGCTGACCCAGACAGCTCATAGGTACGTACAGTCCTAGGTCACAGCATTCACTGTGCAGGAGTATGATGATCTATTCCTTTTCAGTTAGGAAGTTACACTATAACATACCTCACTGGACTCCATCTCTTTATGAAAAGGGCTAATCAAAACCCTTCTGAGAAACAGAAGGCCCTATTGCTCTAATAAGACTCCACAGTATTACTTGGTGTTGGTGAATACTACAAAAATTTTGAAGTAAACTTGAAGCCCAGTTCTACACTCAGGCACTCTGAAACTGAGAGATCCAAGGAAGGTAGGACTATTCAGCAACTTTCTTCAGCTCATACAACCAGAAAAGAAAAAATGACAAGGATAACTAATACTTTGTTATAATTTGGAAGTAAAAAGCACTTGTGTAATACGTGCTGAATTCTGTACTTTTTTCATGTTACTTTAAAAAAAAAAAAGCCTTTGTGTTAAAGAGAAGCAAATGTTATCATTGAGATGTATAATACCTACTTGCCACTCTCTTGCTCCAAAGATAACGACTGCAACTTCAATATTGTCTTATCTATTGGATGAAAAGATAAATATGGTATTTTACAAAACAAAATATGCAGATAGGTATTACAAATTAACATTTAAGCTGTATCACCTTGCTGAACTTAACTTCATTATCTGCAGATCTCTCTCTATGCTAATGCAAAAGCCATTTCTTAGTCTACTGAGAACCTGAATAATTTGTTTTTCATTTTTCTTTAAATGAAAAGAAAATAAATGTTATAAGAGATCACTGAAAGTGTTGTATTGCTTTCCCTTACATTCACCCAGACTTCATCTTTAATAACTTAGCCAATTCAAAACCAGGACTTACAATGTACATGATAATATACAGTTAAAGAAGCAACTCCATAAGGCACCACCCTTTGCATCATCTTGCTGCTGTTTTGAAAACACCTGAAATAATTTTCATTATAATTGTGTATTTCTATGAAAAAGGAATTTGTTTCAGCACATGTAGTTTTCAGAAGCAAATATCAGAAGCAATCTTGTAAGCCAAAGAAAACCATTAAGAACCACAAAACCCACATGTAGATCTAGTTATATATTTGCATTATCAACATTAAATGCTTGTGAAGTACTCCTAGCACTAAAAAGTTGCATCCTTCAAGATTCTCAGTATCACAGTTAAAAAGTCTTTTATGTTTTACTATACCATCAACTTCCTATGCATTTTCTTTTGTGCTTATAGTGGACTGGGCATCAATTCACTGACTTGGAAAGCAATAAGGTCTTATAGAGGATAAGCAAACCTCCCACTAAGAGAGGATCAAAAGATTTAACCGCTAAAGGCATTCCGGANCAAAATATGTTCTTCCCACCCCCTTCCCACCCCTCCCCCACCTCTTACATAGCAAATTTGTGGATTTTTTTCTCCTATTCACCACTTTTCCCCCTAGTAGCTGACGTGGTTCATTCACAAGTATTCACGTTTCTTCTTGTTAACTCATGACTTTTTGCATTGAAAGTTTTTCATTGCATTCCACTGAAATTCACACAACTTTTAAATCCTCCTCAAATATTACCAGAAGTGAGGCTAATATTTCCACACTTCCAAATTCATCATTAAGTAACAGATAAGCAAGAGACTGAAGTGTATAGAGGGACACGAAGACCTAGTGGTCACCTTTAGTTTGCTTTTTTGTTGTTGTTTTAAAGAGAAAAAAATAGCTATTTTATCAGAGAAGTTAACACTCTCTTGCAAATAATAGTACAGAGGTTATACACAGGATGCAAGAATTGCACAATATGCTGTACTTTCCTTTTGGGCATACAGTTTGAACATGTTCCATCCAAGCAGTGTGATAGCCCACAACATTGGGATGCTGCAGTCCAGCCAGCACTTTAACTTCTCGCAGTACCTAAAAGGACCAAGACGACACAGTATGACTGTTGTTTATTGTGAGTGCTTAGTAAACCCAAAAGATAACAAAAACAAGAGTTTCTGATAGAAAAAAAAAAAACACAGATAAAATTACTACAAAAATGGAGGAAATTTGGAAGCTTTAAAACAAATTACAATTCTTGTATTTGAAGAGATGATCTAACTCAAGTTAATAGACTACTATTAATGGACTTAAACACCTCAATTACTTTTTTCTGTTAGGTGCTGATAGGGTCAAATGTTTGGAAACACAGAATACTGAATGTGTAACAAATGCTATTAATATTTTTGACGTTTTGAGAAATATTAACTGCATTACTAAATTAAATTGAAACCAGAGCAGACATGGAGTTAAAACAGATGAAACAGGATAAATAATACCTTCATGCAATCTCTTCTTGTAGCCTTCTTAATACTGATTTTTTTAATAGCATAGAACTGACCATCTAACTTGTTTCTGACCTGAAAACAAAGGTAATATGACAAAATTAGATGTTAGTGTGTTTAGATTAATGACTTATTAAATCCTTTAGAACCAACCATCTTCTAGTAATTAATTTCTGCATTCCGTTCGGACAACCTCTCACTCATATCAGAGAATGAAACTGTGATGAGGCCCTAGCTATCTAAGATAAGGATATTATACCTTTGCCTTATTTCAGGTCTGCAAAGATCTAATCCATTCTTTGTGAAATACATGTCTCTACAGCTAACTTTCACCAATAAAAAAATGCTGATAGGTCCTGGTAACTGCTTGATCAGGTTCCCAATAAATCCAAGACACCACAACTGTCATTTACATACGCCGTGTACCACATGGGGAACCTTAGGCTGGCTGTACACTGCAAGCGTTCAGTACAATTCAACATTGAGTT
>VXAL01005671.1:1605-12846 GCA_013399475.1 Chauna torquata | reverse complement strand
GGCAGGGCGCCGCGGGGCGGAGGCGCGCGATGGCCCGGCGGGGCCGCCGCGCCGGGGCGGCCTGTGAGGGGAGGGAGGACGGCGAGGCGAAGCGGCGGCTCCCTCAGAGCCATTTTCCGGCCGCCTCGCCCACGTGTCGGGGTCGGTTTTGTTTTGTGCGTTTGGGCTCTTCCCGCGGGCGAGATGCTGCTCCCGAGCGCGGACATCTTGCGTGCAGGCGTGCGGTGTCTGGCCACAAAAGCAGCCTTTTATCTTTCGGTGTCAAAACGTTTTTCAGGAGGCGGCGTGAAAGAAACCAAAGCCCTTGTGAAAGGGAGAGCTCAGGGTGACTGACTTGGCGCTTCAGCACTGATAGTAAAAATGCACTGGAGAAAAAGCTTTAATTTTAGACGGCAGTATGACGAGGAGTTTAAAAAAATACGTCATAATGGAGTTCCGAGTCCCAAGGCGTTCCGAGTCCGTTGGAGTAAGTTGTGGTTACGGCCGAGCTGTCGCGGTGGAAGCAGAGCGGCGGCTGCGGCGGCTGCTGCCGCTGCTGCTGCCCCCGGCGCTCTGTGCTCCCAGGCGGGCGAAAACTCCTCGCCTGTAACAGAAACGCGGCTCCGGGAAGCTGCCTGCAGGCTCCTCGGACACCGAGGCAGAAATATTTAAAGCTACTCAGCTATTCTGAACTTGATGTGCATAATTGGCCTCCACTTAAGGGTAAAGTGATGATTAATTTTGTATTTCCTGGCTCGGTTGCTGGGTTATTTTTTAATGAAACTAAAACTAGTGTGGCATGTGTGTGTTTGGGGTGGTTTGGTTTGGTTTGGTTTTGCTTACAGTGGCTTTGCAGTGTGGAACAGCAGTTTGTAATTCTCACATGTAAACATGTGCGTGGTCATAATATCTATGCCATAGCAGTTTTCTGTTGCTCCTTATTGCTGTTTAGTTCTTGGTGTGTGTGTGTGTGTTTTGTTTTTTTACAACCACTGCTGAAAATGTTCGTTTTGTAATAAGATACTTGCATAATGACTGCTCCATGGTTAAACTCAGTTTTGTGAATGAGATCTTGTACAAAATCATAAGCTGTGACTTACTGTATGCTAAGTGGAGGCCAAACATATAACTGCTTAGAACCAGGTCATAACTGATAGTGTTCTGTAAACAGACTGTTGAAAAAATCTAAACAATGCTGATGCGGAACTCGAAATGCGGGGAAATTAACTGTTTTAACTGATTTTCTGTTTTACTTTTCAATATACTGGGGAAGAATCTATTAAGGAAAATGTACAGAGAAAAAACACCCAATGCTCATGCCAACATAAATTTATGTTCAGAGTGGAACAGAATCCATATGTGTATAAAACATTGGGAGAAGAAACAATATCAGTATTTATAGTTTTTATACTTCTTTGTCAGAGAGATGTTATATCCAAATTAGAAATTGATGTATTTTGGAAAAAAGAGGTAGATCTGATTTATTCTTACTAGTGTTAATGTTTGCTGTTGTATAGTACTTGATATCTGGTAACGTATCGATCAGTTGTCAAAAATAAATTAAAAACTTTGTAAGGCTTACCTCATTGGTCAATATAACTCTCAAGTTTTGTTGTTGTTGTTGTTGTTGTTGTTGTTTTTGCAGTAATGTTCTTCTGTTTTCCTTCTCACTGCAGTCTTGATTCTGTTTCTTGTCCCTCAAATATGTTTTAAATATGTTGTTGAAACATTTTCCCTTTCAATCAGAAAAAGGAGATGTCAGTGGTATCTGCAATTTGAAGACTGGATCTTATCTGAAAATCACTGAGCCCAAGAGCTGTCATCTTAGTCTTCCAATAGGACAAGGATGTCTTCATTTCTCAGTTAAATGAATTTTTCAGTTTTGTGTATTGTTTTCTCAGAAATGGAAAATGTGTATAGAATGGATTTTAAATGAATTTTAAATTGAAAATTTAAAGGGAAAAAGTTCTAATTAAAGCCTTTGCACACAATTTGTCATTCGTGGGACTAGAAGTTCTCTAGAGTGCTTTGTTTAACCTATCTTAAGTTTTATCGATAGCAATCAAGTTGTGCCATAAATCTGCAAACACTTTATGCTTTGTTCTCTCAGTCATTTCAGGATAACAAACTAGCTTATGTTTTAAACCCTCAGTTAGGTTAGTAGTTTCCCTAACCTTAGCAAGTCCCTATGCGCTACAGTAAGATAGTAGCAAAAATTTACCTATAGAAGCTGATAATTCATTGTGACATTATTCAGCTTATTATTATGCATAACACAATTACGCTTATTTAAAGTGGTATCATCTTGAAACCTAATCAGCATTTTAAAAAGGACTTAATATCAGTTATTGCCTTTGTCCTTGAGGGCTGAGGGTTTGTTTTGTTTTACATTCAGCATTTCCTTTTTATAGCTCGCATTCCTCTGTTGTTTGCATCAGGAAGATGTGCAACTTTACAAAGTAGAACTGAAACAGATAGATGCTTTTTAGTCTAACTTTTCAGTTTATAGTAGGAGTTGTAAATGTGATAGGTACAAAATACCACAACTACTGCTGCCGAAGTTATATCCAATCAAGTATTTCTTGGAGGGACAGAAGAAACTCAGGGAGAAATAAATTTACAAATATTTTCTTGCTCTCCTTTCCCAAGATTTCTCTAAGATACATCCCATCCTCTGTAGCTTTGAGGTATATGGTTCCCAGGAGTGAAAAGGAGGGCCAAACATCTCCTTTTGGATCTGAGTGCCAGGCCTTGAACATCCTGCTGCTTACGGCTCCTGTTGGCCTGGAAAAAGGGACCTCATGATACAGACTGAGTAGCCCTCACAAATTAACTTGGAATTATAAACTGACGTTAAAAAAAAAAAAAAAAGTGTATTTAAGAGCTACGGCCATTACAGAATTGCAAGAAACCCATTATGATTGATGCAGTAGACAGTGAGATAAAGAATGAGCATTGGAAAGTGCAAAAAAGTAGCAGCTAAATGCAGGCAGCTTGGTGCATACAAAACAGAAAAATGCAGACGTTAAAGTAATAGTGTTCTGTTACTAACACCAGCAATAGATGAATAACTGGTTCCCCTCAGAGAATGTCATATACATTTTTATATATATAAAAAGAAAAGCTCCATAATTGTAATGGATTAAAATCCTGTGAAAGTGGGAGAAGTGTCATCAGTTACCAGTTCTGCAGAAGCTAAAAGTAATACTGATATGGTTTTGATGGAAACATTTATTTTGTGTGTTTAGTTTGGGGATTTTTTTTGATCATTCACATCAGCTATTTAGTTTTTCAGGCTATTTCTTTGAGATTAAGTGACAGGATTTCTACTATTTTCTCTTTGCAATGCTTCTTGACATTCTTATGTCAACCAGAACTTTTGTCTGTATTGCAGATATGAACAATGACCATAGTTAACAAGCCGAAATCTTCAAAGT
Organism: Chauna torquata; assembly: GCA_013399475.1. Taxonomy (NCBI): domain Eukaryota; kingdom Metazoa; phylum Chordata; class Aves; order Anseriformes; family Anhimidae; genus Chauna; species Chauna torquata. The sequence goes on along the minus strand of VXAL01005671.1, from coordinate 9,430 downwards.
CTAAAAAATCATCATCAAGGCAGTCTGGCAAATCCAAGAAACCCCGTACTAAAAAAATGAAGTCACGCACGGCAAACTGGGGCCGGATACCACCTGCGGAAGATCCAAACCAAGTCGCTGTGGCCCAAGGACGTGGAGGTGCTATTTATTGTAGATCATCTGAAAAATCTAAGCCGTTTGCCCAAAGAGATCTGAGTAAGTGTGTTTTTTATCCTGCCTCCATTTTCTTCAAAACAAAACAGAAGTAGAAAATGCAGTTCCTACTTGTTACACTACTATGAAATGGGACTACCGTGAATAAAGACTTCAAAAGTAGACTTCAGTTTGTGAATCCCCTAAGACAACTGAAGTGACAGATGTTACAGAACTTAATCTTTATATATTTACAATCTACAGTCAAATATGGGGAGCTTTTTGTAGTACACAGATTCATCTGTCTTTTCTGTTTTGCAAAGAGAAGTGCATTTTATCACTGTTATTCACAGCTTCCATTATTCACAAGTTTTTGAATGATAACATTGCTCAGGAAAAGATCTAATATCTATAGGGTTATCTTCTGTGCTATTTACTTTCTTTTACATTGTCCTTGCATTTATTACCATATAATTTCAAGTATAAGTTTGTGGTTTAAGTTACAATAAGGAAAAAACAGTAATTGAATTAAATTATTGAAGACTTTATATATATATAATGTTAAAGACTTTACGTGTGTATATATATATAAAGATGGAAAGGAACTTGGCATTAGTAACTAAAATCAGAAAGATAGTTTGTCTTGGCTTAGAAAAATTAAAACGGATGAATAAAGTTTTTTTTTTTTTTTCCAGAACAGTGTGTTGACCAGCAAATTTGAGTGGCAGTGTTAAAGCTGTCCATAATAACTCTTCTGTTCTGGATTATAGCTGGTTCTTCTGGGTGCTACTATTTTTTAAATATCCTTTTTTGAGACAAACAAAAAAAACCATCTCTTTTAAAATATAACTTTCTTGCAGTCATTAATGATGGAATTGCTCCGCCACAAAGGATTCTTTTTCCACCTGAGAAGATTTGTATGGATTGGCAACAAACACAAAGTGTTGGAGTTGGACTCTACAATCTCGGGAACACATGTTTTCTTAATTCTGCTCTACAGTGTTTGACCTACACACCCCCACTCGCCAATTACATGCTTTCTCTTGAGCACACCCAGTCATGTGAGTACTTTCTAGCCTTATTTTGAATCTGTTGGACAGCTCTGAAGGTGAAAGAACAACAGTGGTTCTGTGAGGAAAACTTACTTGTCTGATTTTACCTGTAGAATCTGGCTTTGAACGTTGTGTTAACAGTGGGCTCAGAGTGGAGTGCATTTGTTCATTTAATGCACCATGGTTAAAAAAAAAAAAAAAAAATCATTTCTTGCTTCATGTGAATAATTAAGTGCATTGGAAAGTAATGCATTGAATGAACATTTGGCGTTTGGGCTTCCTGCTGGTAGAAAGGTTATAAAATTTAGGATGTTGGCATCAGATTCTTAGTGTTCGCAGCCTAGATTCCATAATGCACTAGTACTACAATAAATGGTATGTTCATTGTTAAACCAATATAAAAGAAACACTGTAGAAAGCAATATGAGCTAGTCTCTTATGAACTCAACTAGGAATTTCTATGGGACTGTATTAAAATCTAAACTGATTTTGTTGTAAATACAGATTTGTATTTTTTAAACTCTTGAATTCTTGTGCTTTGAATTACATTTTATATTTGAATTTATTTAAGCCTAGGAGCCTCTTGTCATATCTGTATATGTGTGTTTTTACCAAGGCACCTGTGTGCTTTCTAGCCTGGCATCTTAAGTATTTATTCCTAGACATTTAACTGTTTTCTTACTGTATATAAAAGTTGTTTCAGTTAAGAATCCTGTTGAAAAAAGGAGGGCAGAAGTACTATTACATACATTACTTTAATCTTTCCTTTCTCCCAGAGGATTCTTAGCTCTGTATCATGAACCTCACCTGACAGTACTGTGCTGAAAATAACACACATTCTCTTAATGCTGTATCATCAGTGTCAAATATTCTTTCCTCATATATTCTGCAGTCTGCGGAGTTCATGTTCCTGTCAGCCTTTAAAAAACAGACTTTGCAGCAGTCTGTCAGATTTCTAATCAGAAAATGCATTTGAATACAGGCATAATGGATATTTTTATTCTATAAAGTTTTGTGAAATAAAACATCACAAGACTGTTGCGATGCTTGCATCTTAGGAGAATAGAATGTAGCATGGAAAGTGGGTATTGTGTCTGTAGTTTAAATTTTGTTTATTTGTAGCTATGTATATTTCACTAGACTGGGATGCTTTCTTCTTTCACTCTTCAGGTCGTGAACAAGGTTTTTGTATGATGTGCACCATGCAAACTCACATTAACCAGGCCCTGTGTTGCACTGCTGATGCCATCAAGCCTACACCGGTCATCAACGACCTTAGACGTAAGTGTTTTCGGATGTTTTTCTTTTTTGATATCTTTTAATATTCAAAGAATTATTTGATGTGTATAAATGATTTTGATACTATAAGGAAGAGAGATTTTAGAAGTATGAGTTTTCTTTCATTTTTATATGAGGTAATATTATAATCTTCTTATTTATTAGGAATAGGAAAACATTTCCGTTTTGGTAGTCAAGAAGATGCACATGAATTCTTACGCTTCACTGTTGATGCTATGCAGAAAGCTTGCTTAAATGGAAGCACCAAGTAAGCATAAACAAATTAACTTTTATACATTCTCGTGCACCTTTTAGTCCTTTATTTACTGTCATAAATGAAAGTCTATGTCCATGGTTTTCATAAAACTCTTTGAAAAGTTTACTCTATGCCTTAAATCTTCTGAGGTCTGATTATAATTTATTTCCAGATTGGACAGATCTTCTCAAGCTACCACCGTCATTCATCAAATATTTGGAGGGTTTCTAAGATCCAGAGGTACTTTTGAAAATATTCCTGTCCTTAGAACTGATCTGTGTCTTTTGTCTGTTTGTAGTAAAGCAGTCTGTAGTTTGACTAAAGTAGTGTGTATCAATAACTTAAATTTGGACAGTTAGTCTCCTTCATATATTGTTAAGCATTTATATTTTGATTCCAGTAAAGTGCTTGAATTGCAAAGCAGTTTCGGATACGTATGAGGCATTTCTTGACATTACTTTGGATATAAAGGTAAGATGTTTTGTAAATATAGTTCAAGGTGTTTAAATACATGTGTAACTTTCTAAAATAAACTTGTTTAACTTAAAAAACTTAAAATGTTAGAAGAGCTTGGTGGTGGTTGGGAAGTGGATTGGACTTTGTCCTTCTGTGGTTTGTCATGTAAATTGTCTCCACGTTTGCTTTGGGTTTAAGCTGGAAGAATAGTTATTATATCTACACAAAGGATGTTATCATACTTTGTTGTTCTACCTCAATATACATCTAACTGTTAGACTGATGGGTTTGATTGTTCCCATTATTGATGACAAAGTGCACTACAGATGCTGTCTGTGGTATTGCAAAATCGTTTATTTCAAAGTAAAATCACTTCCAAATGAGGTAAATGCTGAGCTCTGTTTCTGCCTCCTTCTAGATCTCTTAAGTATGAATTAGCAACATTCTCTCATAAACTACTTTTTAACTGTTTGGAATTTTGAATTTGCAGTGACTTAATGCTCTTCTTTCTTTATCCTCTAGGCAGCTTCATCTGTTACCAGAGCTCTAGAACAATTTGTGAAACCTGAACAGCTAGACGGTGAAAATTGCTATAAATGTAGCAAGTAAGATTATTACTAATTACATCTTAATACTAGATATTGGTTTAACGTATTGCATGACTTAAAGCATAAGTTATCTTTTGTCTTCATTTAAAAATGAGACACAGCTCCTTTTTTGTTGTTGTTGATTCATTTTGTTTAAACAACTAATGCACGGAAATAATCCAAAACTTGAAAATGTTACATTTGTTTTGGAAATATAAAAAGTGTGGCCATTAGCTGACATTAGACTTCTAGTCCTAGTGTTGTCTGCACCGTGGCTTGTCAAGCTTCCTAGGTGTGAAGTTGCATGCTGAAATATTCATATTGCCAGAAGTTAAAAGACATGTTGAATGAGTAATAGCGAACTCAGTCAAGGAGCCACAGAGAATGATTTGGAATGGGAGACAACAACATGTTCTTGAAGGTCCTAGTGTTCGCTGTGAAACAAAGTTAGAAACAAAGTCTCAGTGAGTGCAAGCTAGCTCCATGATAATTAATGTTAGCAGCCTCTGCTGACTCCCTAAGCAATATCTTGCAAAGTTTTTGGATTGTAAAAGCTGTGGACTACTGTTGTCTGAAATGAGCTACCTTAAACCTAACCTACGCTCAGTGTAAGCATATCAAGGCATCCTATATGCTGATCAACGTGTAAAATGTTTCTACATATGTAAGAAATAATTGAACATCTGTATAAAATAGTTTGGCAAAACAAGTTGGTATTCAAACATACACTCAGAAAAGCAAAGAATGCCAGACTCAATTCTGTAGGATACCTGTCTGATCCTTCTAAATGAAGGGAAAAATGCAGTATCGGCTTTTTGTCGTTGGAAAACTATAAGTAAATAAGTATTTTGAATAAAGAGCACCCAGTAGGTTATTAAAACAATTTAATCCCATGTCCATTTTAGTGTATGGATCCTAGAAAGCAACGTGTAATGTATTCAGAATTCTCATAACTTACAGATTGTCTGATGAAGAATAAGATAACTGTAACAAGCACCTCACATCTGAATTGCATGGTCCTTCATTAATGTGCTCTTTGAGGTGTGATCAGTTGAGTCGTACATAAAGCCAGAATTTTCAGTCTTTTTGTGAGTTTAGAAAGAAAGGCCTCGCACATGTACAGTAATTTTTTCATTACTGAAAACTATCCTATTGCTTTACGTTTTTTGTAATTGACATTTTTCTTTTATTTTCTACCATGAGTTTTTCTAATAAAGATGACTGTTTCAAAACTTTATATCTAATTACAAGTTTCATGGAATTTTATAAAACACTTGGATTTTTGTTTATTTTGTAGGGGACTCTTTTTTGTTCATAGGAATTCTCCATTGGTTGGGAATTCTCTGGCTTGTATTTTGACATCATAATTTGAAAAGAGATACTTTAATTCTTTCTATTTATTAGCTATCGACAGTATTTTTCTTGATGTAAACTGACAGTTTCAGTTTTTCTCTGTACTATAGTGGTTGAATTTCAGTGCTTACACTGTAGGTCTTGCCTTTGAGCGGGCAATGTACCAAGCTTAACATTGATTTTGTTTCAAAGGATTGCAGATGGTTTCGGTATCTTTCCAGGCAACCTCACAACATGAAGACTTACTGCTGTTAAATGTCTCCCTCCTGGAGAATGACTATGTGCTTCTGTTGTATTTTTGATGTTGATAGATGATGCATTTTGGAAATTATTTGCAGTTTCTAGTCCTGAGGACTGAGGCTCCCTTGTTCCACTTTCAGTATTTGTATTCCAAATAGAAAGCTGAAAGAATGTATCCAGGACATGAGTTCAAAATAGCCACTTTCTGGTGTAACAAGAAATGGTACCTTGCCTCACAATCTTGGGATAGGCTCCAGTGAGAGATTCCTGTTCCCGCTACACTCTGAGTTGTTGGGAAGCCTTACCTTTTTGGTATAACAAAAATACTTGTTCAGACATTTGTTTGGCTATCAAAAGATAATGTTCTAAATCCTTTATTCTTTGTTCTGTAGAGCTGTCCTCTTATATCCTGCTATCTTCTCTGTATTAACAAACCTGAAATGCAGTGTATGGATTTATGAAAAGAAAAAAACATATTATGCAAGTAAATATCATTCAAATAGCATAAGCATGTGTGAGACATTAAAACTTGTTTGACTTTTGAGGGAAAAAGATGCTTTTAAACAGTTGTCTGTGCTTGTTTTTAAGGTGTAAAAAGATGGTTCCAGCATCAAAGAGATTTACAATACATCGTTCTTCCAATGTTCTCACAATATCACTGAAAAGATTTGCAAATTTCACAGGTGGAAAGATTAACAAGGTATATTTAGAGCTGTAATGCAACTTTATCTACTTGTAATGGGACATTTTCCAAAGCTAAATATTCATTTAAAAGTTGGTAATGTTTGCAGACAGTAACTATAGACTAATAAATGTAGTCTAAGAAAGGTCAGTATAACAACTATGGCTTTTTCTTTCTCTTAATATCAATAAAGTTCCTGTTTGACAATAAGTATATACTTTTCTCTGAAAAGACTAATTCGTCAGAACAGTTCTCTGTAACTTAAATCATTAAACGTTGTTTATGGGAAGACTTATTTTTAATGAATCAAAAAATATATACGTGTAATTCTAGTCTGTGTTTTTTGCAAGTGTTTTTTTCAGGCTAGTCCATGAAGTATTTTGAGATAATTTTTGTATCTTCTTGGTCTCTCTTTAGGAGGTAAAATATCCTGAGTATTTGGATCTTCGAGCATATATGTCTCAATCAATTGGAGAACCACTCCTCTATGCCTTATATGCGGTTCTGGTGCATAATGGTGTCAACTGTCATGGAGGACACTATTTATGCTACATAAAGGTAGATACCAACATCATTTCTAACAGGGTAAAATCTGTGCTGGCAAACCAATTAAATTGTGATTAGTAACCACTATTTCTCAGGAAAAAGATTTCATTATGTGTTTATTTGATTTGCTTTTGTATATTTTGTTCTGTAGTGTCCTATCTGTGATTTCATTTGGAAAACATGCAATTCATCTAAAGATATCGTTGTATTTATTTGCAGGCTGGTAATGGACTTTGGTATCAGATGAATGATGCTAATGTAGCCCGTAGTGACATCAAAACAGTTCTCAGTCAACAAGCTTATTTACTTTTTTATATCAGGTAATAACAAATACTAAAATGTGTTCAGAATATATTTACTTTCCTGTTATTGGTATTTTTCTTCTTTTCAAGTGTTTTTCTTTCTATCCTAGGAACAGATTTTTATTTGTATAATTCAGTACTGTCTAACCTGAAATTCTCTGTGTCGTTTATTATCTTTCGTTGCTTGGCCTTAAACTGTTGCACTTGTGCAAATTGCTATGCGTCTGTAGCTGGCTAATTTAGAAAAGGGGAGAAACTAAGGTCATATGTGGTATAAGAATGAGTTATTGCTCTGAAAGAGATAGTTATTGTAGGGAGACCATTATCTAATTTTCAGTTTGTAGTCTTGGTTAAATCTTCTGTACATAAGTCTTCTGTGTCACATAAACTGTTCCTATAAAATTTATGCCAAGAGTAGGCTGAAAGAAAAATTCTAAACTAAGATCACTGCTCTTTTCTGAAGGCGCTATGATCTGACACTCGGAGAACGTGCTTTTTACTTGCCAGCACCGTCTTATCCCCGTTCATTCCTTGGTCAGCGGGGGGCTAATAGTAAGCAGGCTGGATTTATGGGACCACAACTTCCTCCTCATATGATTAAGGTAATTTAGGGGAGCAGGGGGACAGATAATGGCACCAAATTGATAGTGGGGTTTGGGTTTGGTGTGGGGTTTTTTGTTTGTTTTTCAGCATCTTAGTTTTATTTTCCTTCCCACACTGCAGCTTTCTTCACAGCTCTCGTGCTACAGCCAAAATCATTCAAACAGTGGCTAATCCTAAATTGTGTAGCCATGATACTTCATTACTTTATACCTCCAACTCAGCTTTCTAAAGCACGGAGAACTATGCTCTTAGATAATTTAAGTATAGTCTATGAATCCTTACATCATTTAAAAAAAAAAAGATTTTTTTTTTTCCTATCATTTTCACTTTAGCCTAGG
>VXAL01005670.1:66686-134001 GCA_013399475.1 Chauna torquata | reverse complement strand
TTTTTCAATCTTAATGACCAGTTTTATATAACAGGGTCATGTAAAATTTGTCTAGGTCAAAATGAAGTTTATGATAGCTTACCACAATCCACAAGGCTTTCTCAGAGCAATTGCTTTTTGCCAGCTATGCATGGCCAGATTTCTTTTTTTTTTAAAAAAATATGCATGACTTTATATTTGGCCATATAAAAACCTCACCCTGTCTTGCCTTGCTGATTTCTTCTCTTCATTATTATTGTTCTCCTAGTTTTTTTGTCATCTACAAAATGTATTATTAACTTTTTTTTCAGATCACTGTTAAAAGAGGTAAATAACATCGAGCTAAAAATCAGCTTCAACAACTCTTCTGCTTTCTCCATCATATAGTTAAGTCTTCTTCCCCATAGAATGGTTGGATGATTTGATGAGAAAAAGCCATCTATTATCTCCCACCATAAAAATTCACACGATCAGGTCACACTCATCTTAAACGATTGGACATTGCAATACAAAATGAACAACTAAAACACACACAAACTGTCACAATGTTCTTCACTTATATTTCATTCCTTCAATTCTTCTTGACTGAGACTTGTACCAGTTATTCCTTATTTATTTTTATTTTTTGCCTATGGTGAATGTTGAGCTGACAGAACTACAAAAATCCAGACTGCTTCTGAATATCTTGAAGGAGGGAAACTCCACAACCTTTCTGGGCAAATTGTGCCAGTGCTTGGTCACCCTCACAGTCAAGAAGTGTTTCCTGATGTTTAGACAGAAAGTCTTGTGTTCCAGTTTGTGCCCATTGCGTCTTGTCCTGTCACTGGGCACCACTGAAAAGTGCCTGGCTCTGTCCTTTTTGCAACCTCCCTTCAGGTATTTATAGACATCGGTGAGATCTCCCTCTGAGCCTTCTCTTCTCCAGGCTGAACAGTCCCAACTCTCTCAGCCTTTCCTCATAGGAGAGATGTTCCACATCCTGGATCATCTCCATGGCCCTTTGTTGGATCCTTTCCAGTATGTCCATGTCTCTCTTGTACTGGGGAGCCCAGAACTGGACCCAGCACTCCAGATGTGGTCTCACCAGTGCTGTGTAGATGGGAAGGGTCACCTCTCTCGACCTGCTCGCAACACCGCTCCTAATGTAGCCAGAATACCAATAGCTCTCTTTGCAGCAGGGATACATTGTTGGCTTACATTCAACTTGTCCACCAGGACCCCCAGGTCTTTTTCTGAAAAGGTGCTTTCCAGCTGGGCAACCCCCAGCCTATATTGGTGCTTGTATGTTCCTTCCCACATGTAGAACTTTGCACTTCTTTTTCTTGAACTGCATGAGGTTTCTGTTGGACCATTTCTCTAGCCTGTCCCACTCTTTCAAAATGTAGGCACAATGTTTGTCTTACTTCAGTCTTTTGGATTTTTACCAGTGTTCCAAGTGCTATTGAAAATCAACATCAATACTGCAGAGATATGCTCATTCAGCATTTTCAAACTCTTGCATTAAATCAAATGTATATGATTAAATAAATTCTCTCTTGTAACTTTCACTCCAAGAATTGGAAAATTTACTTAAACTACCCTCATTTGAGGACTTCTTTATTTTACCTCTGTGTTAAAAAGAACAGCCTTTTGCCATGCTCTTCAGACTCATAAGACAGTAAGTAGATTGGGCAACTCTGGAAGGACCTGTTCACAATGATGAGTTGGTAGGAGAGAAGACTTCCAACTTTGTGTGCAAGTAGAAGATTCCTGAAGATTTTTTCAACAATGAATATCATCGATCATAGAACAAGATCAACCCTGCCTGGAATGAGCCACACAGTCATTATTTTACAGCTGTTAGATTATGGAATAGTCTCAACATCGTGTTCATTAACAGCTACCATTTTTTCTTAGTAAGGAAGAAATTTTTTAAAATCTAAGGATTTGCTGTTGCTTGGTTCTACAGTAAGGAAAGTCATGTTAATATGCTATCAACAAGACTTGCACAGTCTAGCTAGAAAGGGTTGTATTGAAAGAACTCTCTGAAAATGGCAATGTGGGGAGTCACACCCCATTACCTTTACCATTGCTGTGGGCTCAGTGTATAGAGAATGGAAGATTATTCCCACATTTAGGTTATTCCCATAACTAATTAGATCAGAATTGGAATTTATGGTAGAGGAGTACACTGAATGTATTAAAGTATCACTATATACCATACGCCATTTGCCAGACACATCTGCCCCGCATCTTCTGTACAAAACAGATAAAATACAGTAACTCAACAGGGAGGAGCATTTGACTGTAAAATAGTAGCTCACACATCCTGTACAGGCAGACTATTTTCATTGGTATTAAAGCAAATCAGCAAATCAGCAAATCTCTGCCTAGCTCTTGATTGATCAGTACTTCCAGTGGCTTAGTAAAATCCACAATCTTAAGAGTTCATTGTTATCTTTAATACTTGAACATGCTAATGATAACCAAGAAAATGGGATAAAACCAGTGATGTGTCTGAAGAAAGCCATTGATATTACTTGTAAGGTAGTGCAAAGAGACTGAGTGCCGATGCTTAACTAAATGTTTTAGTATCATAAAATTTCACATCTTTTCTACGAAGTGCAATCAATGCAAACTAGATGTTTGTGACGGTGGATTGTAATCTTAGGTGTATGCTGCAGAATCAGAAGTACTGCAAAAATTATCACATAAAGAGACAGGTAAAGCAAAAGATCTTATCTGATGCGCTGATGGACAAAATATAGTGATTTTAATAATAAAAATGAACATATAAGCAACCAACTAATCACAAAAATATCACTGTATAGTGATCACAAGAGCTGTACTTCCACTGGACTTTTGCTAGTCATCTCCTGGGTCTTCTGAGTACATCCTTAATTTCCTTTTGTCTTTGGCTCAATGCTATCTGAAACAAGGTGGTCCAAGCATGACTAAAATGATGTCCTCAACAGGAAATCTGAGCACTGTTCTCAGATGAGGTCATTACATGAACACGTTACTAGTTCTTTGAATACAGTTTAACAGTCATGATTCCCTTGCCTCCTACCTGTTTAATCATTAGCCTTCAAAGTCATGCTCACTGCTGTTCTCAATTCCTTTTTGTAGATGTAGGTTTTCCATAACCTTGGAATGGGGAGGATTTTCATAGTGGAAACTACTGTGTTAAGATGGACCACCTTCACAATTTTAAAACTCAGTCATGGTTAGAGACATATTTTGTTTCAGTTTACATTTTCAGCATACGCCTACCACATTTATCTCTCAGAAAAGAGGCGAAGGCTCCTTAGTTTCTAGCACTTTATTGGTCTCAGGTATAAAGATAGGCACTAAGCTCTGTTCTGTGTAAAACACTGTAGTTTTGAGGACCTACAGAAAAAGATCTTTAAGGTCACAGAGAATGTTCAGGTGCCTCCAAAATTCACGCATCTCAAGGAGTGAACACTTGGCAGCTGAACTAGCTTTTTTCAGGAGCATGATTTCAGAACTAGAAAGCTCAAGTCTGTTTTATTCTCCTGTTAGGCATCTAAATATATTCTGGATCTTTTTCTAAGAGTCTGCATATCTTAGGAAACAGCAGGAGCTTAATCGCCATGAGACTTGTACTGATGAGGATATTACAACACTCAGTTCCAAAAACGACCTTTTCCACCATGTCACACAAGTCATCTACTCAACCCTGCTGGGAAAAAGAAAATCTAGGTTATCAGAGTTAGATTGTTGCAGTGTTCAGCTACATCTCTGTCTGTTTAAAGAATAAAACAAACAGTACACTATAAATAATATGCTTCTCAATTTTAACTTTTTTTTTTTTCCTCCCTGAAATGGTAAGCATGAGGTAATATCTTCGAATTTACAAGATGTTAAAAATGATATTTGTATTTTTTGACATGTACTGGGTCTGGCTGGGATAGAGTTAACTTTCCCCACAGCAGCCCATACAGCGCTGTGCTCTGCACTTGTCGCTAGAACAGCACCGATATCACACCAGTGTTTTGTCTGTTGCTGAGCAGCTCTGGCACAGCACCCAGACTCTCCAAACCCCCCAAAACCCAGTGTTTTTTTTTTTCTTTTCCCCTCTTTCTTTTCCCTTTAATTAAGTTATCCTTATCCAACCCGTGAGGTGTTTTGTTTTGTTTGGTTTTGTTTTCCCTTTCCATCATACATTCTTGTCCACTTCTTTTTTTTGAGAAGGGGAGTGAGAGAGCAGTTGTGGTGGAGTTTAGCTGCCCAGCAGGGTAAAACCACCACACTTGATTAAGATTTGGCTGCAGACACTTTTTTGCATGAATATCGATAACTTGATATTAAAAATTCAAGAATCTGCAATCTGTTGTAGCTGATCTAATAAGAAATTTGGAACTGTATTTATTCTACAGCTGTGGAGAAATAAGCTGTTAATTAATCTTCTCTCCTAAACTTTTAGCAATTATCGTTCTATGTCACTTTCTGCATGACTAAGTTGTGCAAGCTTAAAACTTTTTTCGCTTTTGTATACAAAACAGTATCAGTTGGTTGTTTTATAACAGCAAGTGCCCAAGGGGCATAAACAAATGTTCAACTGAATATGAGTCTACTTTTTTTTTTAACTTATTGATCTGGCAATGTATAAACATATTCATTGCCAGTGAAGTATTAGAATGAGCTTTAGGGCAACACCTACTGCGTCCTGTGAATCACAAAGAATATTAGCTATGCCATATAAACATAGTTATTCTGTGAATGGAAGTGGTGTCATCGGTTTCAAGTCACAAAACTGAAGTACTGTCCGCCTCCCCCCAACCTCTTATTTAAGATGCAGCAGTAGCATACGCTTGTATGATGGGTCATGAGCATTTAAAAGCTGCTGTTTACAAGTCCCATTAGCATTCTCTAAGGCATTTCTTCTGCCCTTCTGGCAGCCATCCTTCTAAAAGCACACATTGGCAATTACTGTATAAATCTGGAAAGAAGCAAGGCATAATTAGCTTGGTCAAACATCAGCAACCACAGGAACAAGATAATTGTTATCTTCAAATACTTTGATCTAGTATGTCTTTAGTTACTGGTTGGATAAATTATTACGTAGAAAAGACTGTGACATAGTGAAAAAAGTGTTGACCTTTCAGCTCTGAACTATAGGAGGAGAAGAGTGAAATGCATGGGGAGAATGAATACATTTTTCATTAGTGAGGTTAAACTTAAAACTTCGCAGTTGTTTGCATTCCCCCATTTTATTTCATAAGAAAGCATTCATTTTAAGAGTACATGACTATACACCTACATAAGCCTTCTCCCTCACAGTTCTTTTAGGAGGCATCAAAATAATATTTATATTTGCTTATCAGTCAGAGACGCATGCTAATAATGTAATGCTTCTCTTCCCTGTTATGCAGTTAATCAACAGTAGATCTACATGCTTGCTGCTGAAACAGAACTTCAATAGCACAAGGAGTTTGACAGAAAACTACTTGTTTTTAAAATCCAGCCTTTCTTGGTCAAAGAAATATTAGGAATGAAAGCAAAGCACTTTAACAGGTGCTATTCCTGCCAGTGCAAATGTCAACATTTTCTCACATGAATTGTAATGTACAGAGACGTGTTTAACGACCCACAGTTCCTCTCATATATGAATATCCCTGTAAGTTCTATTTGACCTTTAGGAAAGCCAACCAACAGAAAGAAAGTTATGAAACCTTTTTGATTACTATAAGTCTGCTGATGGATGATCTTAATATCTTATGTTGCTAGGTATGTTCCATGCATCACCAGTAGAGAGTTAGATATTTATAGAAAGAATCCTTTGTATGGACTATGGATTTAATATCAAAAACCAGAGCTAGCTCCTGAGAATGGGAAATTTGTGCAAGTTAATAATCATAACAAGATTTTGATTTTTTCCTCTGAAGAGGAAAAAATTTAATGAGACTGCTAGCAAACTGGATGCACAGCATCATCCAGATGCAAGTGAAGCTAACATTTTGTGCTTCTGGCTTGGGTCAACAGATTGGTGTTCATCTTATTTGTTTCCTCTCTTTTTTTTCCCTAAGGTACTATTAAGGTATTGGATAAGGTAGTAAGTAATTGCAGAAACATATATGTATTCTGTTTTGTTCTGTTTTGTTTTCAGTAAGCAACTAGTAAGGGTGAGTTGTCTTGATAAACTATAAATACTGCTTCTTTAGGCTCCATTATAAAAACAGTAGGCCAGGTTCACAGGCAAGGCAAGCACTTGTAACTCCCCTTGATTTCAGTAAGTTGCACTTGCATGTTCTGAGATTGTCTGTCATTTTTCCTTGTTTTCATTGTATTTATATTGTCCTTTCCCAACCCTTTAAAGATTAGGACAAACCCACAAAAATAACAAGGAAGATAAGAAAGGACTAATCAAATCTTTTAAAACTTTAAGAAACATTCTCGTCTTGGGTCATTTCTTGTTTTAGACAAACCTCTTTACTCATCCCTGTGGTAATCTGAAACATTAAGGTGCATTTAAATGTAAATAGCTTCTGAGGCTGATTCAATCTACTTTAGTAAATAACATGCACATGACGCATAGTATGTGTAGCAATTCATCAAGCACCTAATTCAAAATTCTTAGCCTCCTAATTATATATGGTCTTTACGTGTGTTAGTTTCTTCTTTCGATGCTTTTATATCCAAGTAAGTTCAATTTATTTTTAATGAAAAATGAGATTACTTCTGAACTTGAAATGCAAGAGTGAAATAAAGTAATTTAAACACAATCTACAGGTAGCAAAAGATAGTTCGAAATGATATCTGCACAGATTATTCAGAAATACAAATACAATCTAGAAGCATGAGTCGAGCTTAGGTTTTTTATGTGATGATCTTAGTCTATCAACAGAATACATTAATCCATATTTAACTTTCTAGAACTTCTGACTGGTATGAAAGTGAATTATTTTCAAATTTAGGCCACTGAGGTAAGACTCCTGACTTCATATTGAAAGTACAATTGCAGTTTACTTTGTTTATCTCTGAAAAGGAGAAATATATCACAGTCTTTCACTGATAGTTGCACCAGTCCTTTTTTCCGTCTGTCCTGCTGGCATGGAAGAGTGGCTCACAGGATAGTGCACTAGTTTGAGAGTTAAGGAACTAAATTCTATTCTTGGTTCTACTTCTAACTTGATGTATGAACTTGGGTAAGTTATTCAGTCTGAACAAAGGCATAGTTGGCACAAGAATATTTAAAAACAAAACAAAACAAAACAAAACAAAACAAAACAAAACTGCAATGCAGCATTGCAAAGACACACTACTTTGTTAGAGAATCTGTAGAAAGAGAATGCTATGCCTTTGGCAAAAGAATTTGTTCTGAAAATGGAATCTGCTCTTGAGACAGAGATTTTTACCTTGAACTTCATGAAGTGTTAAAACTCCTTGCATATTGTCAGTGCATTTCTTTTTGTGCATGTATGCCTTTATTTTACACTCTCAGTTTCTCCTAACTAATATTTTTCAGTGATGATGTGTGTCAGCTCTGCATTTAAAAGTAGGAAAAAGCCAGTCCTCCTTCAGAAGGATGTTTCTTCTATGCATGAGAATAGAACTTTCTTCATCTTGCACCTGTCTCACAAATTAAGTTTCTTCAACAGACCAAGGAGGTCTGTAGCTTCTTGAAAATCAAATGGCACAGATATGTCACTGTTTTTGCCCTTATGTCATGACAAAAGACACATTAAAGTTATCTATCTTGATACATAGAAATTAATTCTGTCTATGCATCTATGTAATGAGAAAAATACTTCATTATCACTCCAGTTTTAATCTTTTTTTTTTTAAGTTTTTTTCTTTTGCCTGAAAGAGTTGAAATAGATTTGATCATTCAAAGTGAAACTACTTCAAACCAACCAAGGCAAAAATAAAAGACTAACATACTGTTCCTATCGCATCACAAAAATTTGAACTACATTTTTATGTTACATTGCTTAATTTATAAATTGCAACACGGAAAAGGATGTAAACTTTTGTGAATATGTAGTATTATCAAACATATTATTAGTAGTATCAAATATATTAGAGACAAATCCTACAGTTGGACTAGATGATCTCTGAAGATCCCTTCCAACTGAACTGTTCTATTCTAAATCAATTTTCTTGTGTGTAAAAACCTGGGCATTCTTTGTAAACACATATGTTACATCAGAAAAATGCACTTGCTCGCTTGCTCTTTACTACTGTCTCCAAAAAGGACACTGGGACATCCCAGAAGATGATACATTTTGGTGTCCCACTCAAGTCTAAAAAGTTAACTAATTATTGCTATTTTAGTTACATGGACACACCTAGGCATTTTATACAGTTTAGGTATAGATCTAACTATGTCCTGTAAGTCCTTTTTTTTTTTATATATATATATTTTCTTATTCTAAATCAGGTAATTTGGGTATTTTCTTATTCTAATTTTGAATGTGCATATCTTCCCTCACAAAACTATTTCACAGTGCATGTTCTCATTTTTCTGTTCCTCAATTTGAAAATGAAAGGTACTTTCTATCAGAAATAGTTGTTCTCACACAACACATAATCTTTTACATTCTTGAAGTCTGAGTACCATTAATTAGCAACTGAACACTCTTATTAGATAGCAATTGTGCTTACATCAAAAAGATTTTACAGATCATGTGTTTTGCACATTTTGCTCTCACAAAAACCTCGGATATAAAGTGATCACATCATAGATTTCTGTTCCTATTACATTTTGGACAAAAGTACATATAACCCATTGGTAAATAAAATGGTAGTGCATTTTCATGATAAATATTGAAGATTTACAGTAACATTATAATTTCACTTCAGTAAAGCTACGGTACATAAATTTTTTAGCCATGCAGTTTTGAAGTGCAGTTCTTGATGGTAAAATCTAAGGTAAAATCTAAACTGTTTTTGCAGACTACAGTAATAATTTGTCCAGATACAACTGCTCAGTGCAAGAGAAGTTTATTATTGTTATAACGGGAATACAAACATTATTTCAAAAACCTATTCATTTTACAATTTCTCATGTCATTTTAGTAAGGCTGCTTAGGACTGAAGATGAGTAAATAATTTACTCAGTTAAATTAGCTTCTTCTGTTAACCAGGTGTATGCAAGCAAAATCAATTTTTTTCTGTATTTATCCACCATTCATATTCACTCCACTCTATAAGTTTTGGGTTATTTTTCAGTTTTTTAAACAGCACTGTGAACTCTTTGCAAAGATGCAAGTCTATTTTGTCAAGGGATAAATGACTATGATTTTCAGGTCACTGCCTGATTGTTGCCCAATCACAAACAAAAAAACAAACAACAAAAAAAAATAGTATCATTGGAAAAAACTTTTGCACTTACTACATTTCCTTGATCAATTACTTAGGGAAGAAATCCCATTCTACAAATATCCAAACTAGCAGGACAGTATAAAAATGCATTTACCTTATGAAGGAAGTTTCATAAATTTGTCTCCACAGGTATTAGGGATATTTGTCCACTCTTCACTTTTTTTTAATATATATCTTCTGATTTTTTGATTTTGATATGCCTTATATTTCATGATTTCATTTGGAATATCTATGTATAGTGGACAAAACTTTTACTTGCTTAATATAAAACAACCAAGAGCTAGGCAGCATCTATGAATGTAAAGCAGATGCTCTTTTCTTTTTTTCTAGTGAAATATTTTCTGTCTTCTTTCTCATTGCTTCATCAGTCACTGAAACTGCGACTTTCTCTTGCAAAGCAGCTTGAGCTAGCTTTACAGTTTCTATGACTGCGTTATCTAATTCTGTCCTATTAAACCTGCTCTGGTTTGTTCTTTGGAAATGAATGGTGTCTACAGATAGTGAGGGTTTTAATTATCAAATGAATTAAAGTTGAAATCATTCCAGATTTTTTTATATTAAATATGCAAGTTCTAGTTTGATATTTTCTGCGTGTAATGATATAGAGAATAATTATATTCATCTCCAGCAAAAAAAAAAAAAAAAGACGTATGGAATGACTTTTTTTCACCAGATTTATTTTTCTCTTTGTAAAGATACTATTATCCATAAAAATACGGAAATGTTATACCTGTAATTTAGGTCACTGATGACGGAGGAAGCAATGGTTTGTCTCTCTGCCTTTAATAGCATTATGCTGCTTGAAGCAATATAACACCAATAAAAAATCTACATGCTACATTCATATGCAAAGACTTGTGTTGGCAGCCCCCGCTTCTGCTCACAGAGGCCACCCCAGCATCCCTCACCAGGACCAACACCTGGGCACCTCAACCCAATGTAGTTACACACCGTGATTCACTGAGGATGGGTCTTGGCAATGGAACCAGGTATAACCAAGACCTTTACTACACGCCAAAAATTTAAAAAATATTCTCTGTACTCCCATGCTTTGTGTTGTTCTTACATTGTACCAAGAGAAATATAACTGTATCTCTCTGGATCTCTGGACCCTTTACATGAAATTAGAAGAGGTCATTTCATGTACCAAAATTTCCTGAAAGCAACTGATACAACAGAGAAATCAAGAGATGTTCATCAGGTATAAAAAACCAGATCTATCTTGTACCCCTTTTAAGTTATGAAAGGAGTAGCAGGCGGTCAAGCAAAGTCATTTGAAAACAGCACTCGCTTTTTCTCTTCCTTTGACATTGGTACCCATCCTGACAATTACTGTGCTCCTCTTAGAGTTACAGATACTCATGAAGACATCGACTTCCACTTGGAGGTGAATTCAGAGATGCAGCATTAACAGTATTTCAATTATATTTACGCTACTAGTGAAAGAATATGGCCTGCCATGAAGTAAAGCAATTGCTTCATTCAGGCATATGGAAGATAATTTTGTGTCAATAAATGGTTAACAACAGAGGGAAGAGTGTTAATATTTGCTCATCTTCTATCCTGCTAAAAGTTTTGAACAGGTCTCTTGGTTTAATATAAAATGGTCACAAACACAACACGTCTTCCTAAGGCTCAAGGCTTAGCTAGCAAGAAAGAACAAGGGGAAAAAGGACAACTGTGTATCTTCCATACAGAAGCATCCCTTGTGAAAGGCACATTTCAATAAAAGAAAGCAACTAAGCATGGCAATGAAATCATATATTAAAAGGATGTGCAACAAGGATCATTTATGTCAATCGGAATTGCTGATTCTTTCACCGCAGTCCAAGAGGTCATAACTCTTAACCTACCTCTATGCTGAAAGGTCGCAGGCAGATTTTGGAATTCGCAGGTCTGGGCTAACTGGATCCTTTATAATTCACCTCTGTTCTTACTCGTACAACAGTGTGAAAATGATTGTGAATCATATGTAACTAAAGCACTAAACAGAAAGTAAATGGTTTGTTATACAAATGAAACAAACAAACTAAAAAATATATTCAACAACTAAATGCCAGTGAAAGTAGTGGCAGTCTGTCCTGGTTTCAGATGGGATAGAGTTAATTTTCTTCATAGTGCCTGGTATGCACCCTGTTTTGGATTTAGGAGGAAAATAATCCTGATAACACACTTACGTTTTAGTTGTTGCAGAGCAGTGCTTACACAGAGCCAAGGACTTTTCAGCTTCTCATATCACCCTGCCAGCGAAGAGGCTGGAGTTGCACAAGAAGCTGGGAGGGGACACAGCCAGGACAGGTGACCCTAACTGGCCAAAGGGATATTCCATATCACATGATATCACATGGGACAGTAAAACTGGGATGGTTGGCTGGGGGCAGGTACTGCTGCTCAGGAACGGGCTGGCTATCGGTCAGTGGGTGGTGAAAAATTGCATTGTGCATCACTTGCTTTGTATATTCTTTTATTATTATTATTATTATCATTATCATTATTATTTTCCCTTTCTTTTCTGTCCTATTAAACTGTCTTTATCTCAACCCACAAGCTTTTACTTTTTTTTTTTTTATGATTCTCTCCCCCATCCCACTGGGTAGGGGGGAGAGTGAGCGAATGGCTGTGTGGTGCTGAGCTGCCTGCCGGGTTAAACCACAACACAGTCTACTCTATTTTAGTCCATGCAGGTTCTGGAAATTACAAAGACTCAAAGATACTTTTCAGCATCAATGAAAACTATTATCTTAAACTTGTGAAAACAAGTTTCTGAAAAGAAAAAAAAGAAAAAAAAAGGAATTAAAAATGCACACCAAGGCATAAAAGCAGTGCTAGAGTAAATAAATATACTGGTGAAAACCATTTAGTTCAAACAATGCAGTACCACACCTATACTGAGGCCAAGAATTTTGTGAAACTAGTGTCTGTCTTTGTGCAAGTGACAGTGAAACACAATACACAATGGGAGCAACAAAAGATACATTAGTAAAACCACAGATACAAGTTCTTGTTTCTTGAGGATATTGCTATCCAGTTGACGACAATGAAGCTGGTAGCAACCCAGGCTGGCCTGCTAACCCAGGAGACCACAACAGTATCAGTAGATGTTCGTTGCTCCTTGAGTAAGAGTTCAGACGCAGTAAAGTGGCTTGAACATTTGCCCAAACTCAGGCTTTTGGGATATGTTTCACTAGGATTAGAACAAAAGAAAAAGTAGACAGGACCTTTCAAATTTGCAACATAAAAAATTCTGATGAGTCACTTGCAAAATGTTTCTCCATATCAAAACTGAAATTTGTCTCTCCTCTTTTCTTGTGTTTGATGAAGAATCTTTAGCTTGTTTTCTTCTGTGTCATTTGGGAATACATTCTACTTAAGCATCTCAATTCTAGCTTTTCCTTTGATCTTAGGTTCTTTCCAAGTCTCAATATAAAAAATATGTTCATATTCTGAACTGTTCTTCAATCCAGATTTGATTTAATAAAAGATGTTTCTGGCTAGTTAATTATATAATTGCTACGAATCTCAAGTCTCAGATGCATAACAGCTCCTGCAATAATATCATAAATAGCGCTAATGATTTCAAAGCTGCCTAGAATTTTACAACTTTGCTTATCTGTTTGTAACATTTGTATGGTTAGCTAGTATTTTATACATACAGGGATCACTGAAGAGTTTTCATAGTCATAAATTTGGGAATTGGCTGCATTATTGGTTGTGAATGTGAATTATTAAGAGTGAATTATTAAGAACAGAAGACAAATACCAAATCAAGTGATTTGTAAGGATGCATACATACAATGTTGGTATTACAAAATAAGGACAGATGCAGACCACTGAAGTTGTAAATAATTCTTTCTGAAATTTCATTCACACTGCAGGGAATAGAGTAAAATAGTGCATTTCCCCAGGCAAGTGAAAAGACTTGATTTGTTTCAAAGTCCTTGTGAATTGATACTTCATAGATCACTGAAATTACATTACTTGAATTATACAAATATATACAAGAAACGCTAGTCTTTCCCTCTTTGAGTCTACCTATTAATGTGTATCTCTTTGACACAGCCACTTGTCAACAAAAACTGGCAGAGTTTTACTTACACCTTAACCTCATTGAATCAGGCACTGTTTTTTTTATCGTATGTGGTAGAACACGTTTGTTATTGGTTCTCTCAAGTGCTATCCCAATATAAACACGAAACAGAGTAGATACAAAGGTGACATTTACATCACATGTCAGCACAGAAATGATATTTACATACTCTCCAAAACCCGACATTCTGCAGGCAGAAGAGGTTTTATAAAGAGGACTTGCAGGAAATGGGAACAAAGAAAGAATAATGAGGTTGAGGGATTTTGATTATATAGAAAGAACCAAGACCAAGCTTTCATAAGGAAGTCTGTTTCCTTGCCCAAAGTCTGGAAGCAGTCAGTGTGACCAAACGTGATAATCTGAGAGGAGTACAGATAGTGAAAGTTCATGTCCTGTTCACATAGAGATATACCAGTGGCGACTCAAACAAATTCCGGTAAACTTATTCTGTACTCATGTGATATCAAAATCTGAGTTAGCATCTATATGCACATACTTACATATATTCATATTTACATTTGTATTTGTATTTGTATTTGTATTTATAGGATGATACAGATGCACTGAAGACAGTGGGAAAATCTGCACTGATTCACTAATTTAAAAGAACTAACGTAGATTAAAGTAATGAATCAGGTCCACTTCTCACTGTGGGAGAAAACAAAAATTTTGGTTTCGAGTAAATGAAAACTTGTGTAAATAGTGGCTTCTGGCCACCCTTTATGTCCTCTTCTAGACTGAATGGAGAGTGAGTGCATGCCAAGATGTTTTGTTGTAATACTGACACTCTGACAGTGCTGATCAGGGACTCACCTAGAGAGATGTAAAGCACTTTTCTTGCCACTTAAACAGATTATCTTCCCCAAAAAAACAGGGCACAAATGAGGGTTTGTGCCAAGATATTGCCACTAATAGATTTGAGGCACGGCCAGGATACACTTGCATGAGTGGCTGTTTAAGTGTAGCCTACCTGTACCTCTAGCCACAAATGTGAGTAATAGTTGCTTGCTCAGCACCCACCTACAAAATCAGGCAACAATATAACCTCACTTTTGCTTGCTAGCATCTCTGTAATGCAAGGACTCAACTGAAATGTTGCAAGGTCCAACAATCATATTGTTCTGTTGCTTTCCCTGTGTGATATGGATGTCATGATGGGATGACATGACCACATCATTTTCCTCAAGCTAGTTTCTGTCATCAGTAGACTAAAAATGCTGAAGCATTTTAATCTCCTTGTCCCAAATACGTTGATTACTCCTTAAATGCTGGAAAGGTTTGACATGAATGAGTGTTTTTAGTTGAGAGAGTGGAGTAAAATACTCCTTTTATAAACTAAAGATTTTCAGTTAGTAAACTAAGCCCCTCTCTATTCTGTAAAGAAAGATAAAAACCTACTTTATTATTGAAAGTACAATTTGAGTTTAGAGTCACTGTCTGTATTCTGTTAGAGAAAATATTTTAAGTGTACAGTTCAATAACATTTAGTATGTTAATAATGCATTTTATATATATGAACCTTCAAAGAAAAATGCCTGAATGGCTTCCAAGTAATTTGCAATATTGGAACAGAACACCAGAACAAAGGTTTTCATATGCAGTGTTGCATATTTTGCTTTAATAGACATAATCTTCATTTTATACAATACATAATTTATTTTATATAGTTAGCCTTCAAAATTGAACAAAGTAATTTACAGTAACCACTGAAAACTTCTAACAGTGCAGTAGGGGAACCTGACCAGCTGTGCCTTTTGTGCCCTTAAGCCACATCCAGATGAGAAGCAGCAAAGGGAGGAGAGAGGTGACTGAGTATCAAGAGCGGAGAATATCTTCTGAAAACAGTGAGACAAAAACATGTATTTGTGGCTTACAAAGGTCATCATGTATAGACTTTCCTTTTACTGGTGAGATTTGCCATCAAGAATAGAGAATAGCCCTGTGAAGGGCTAGTCCCACACCAGGACACTGGAGCTACCTAAATTTCCCAACCTCTGTTCCAAGTATAGGGAGCTCTTCAATTTTGCATCCTCTAAACTAAATTCATGGCAACACAAGATCACATCATGAATAAAACATGCAGCTTTTTTTTCTGGGAGAGTGGTAAGTACAAGACTGACCCATATGGGAGAGAGATTAGTTACATCACACACAGAAGTTGCTGAGTTACTGCCAGGTAGAGATAGAATAAGAAATCAGAAGGGAATGAAATAGTAAGGTGGCCTGAGCCTTGTTTCATAGTTTTGGCTAGCACCCATGCAAGAGGGAAATCTGTCCTTAAAAATACAATATTAAGTTACAGTTAAATCCTATGTGTAAATGTGTGATGTAAATAACAATACCTTTGTTAGAATATGTAGGCTTTTAAAATGAAGAAATTCTTGTTTTTCTTATCCAAAAAAAATTCAAAAGTTAGTGTAAAAGGGTTTGATTGGATTCATTGTAATACCTTGGCTGTTGTATCTATGCCATCCTCCCACATGATGGAAATTTTGCCTTTCCCTGCTCTTTGGTGGAATTTCCAGTTCTCCTGTAGACTAGACTGGCTTCTGGACTACAATGATAACAGTTCTCTCCTTGCAGGTCCAAAACATATTTCTTCTTGCACTGTTACGAGAAAAATCTAAGGATAAAACAGTCTTCCAAAAACAAAAGTTCTGTGGCTTTTTCCTTTTTAGAGGTAAAGTGCTAGATAAATAATTATTTTTGAAAAAGTCCTGCACACTGGTCTATTATAGCAAAGGGCTCAGTAGCCCTTCAAGGTAACCTAGACATGTCAAAACATTTTGAGGTAATTTTAAGAGGATTCTGATTCAATTTTTGTTCCTTCAAAAATTGGTCCTGCCTAAATCTTCCTTCACAAACTAACTATAATCCCTTTGGTTTATTCTTTTATTTATTAATATTCATCATGGATCTCTTCCCTACATGGTTTAGATAATGTTGTAGGCTGTCAGGACACGATGCCAAATATTCAGAGCTGGTGTCTTAACTACTATCAAGTAACTACTGAAGAGTGACATAGCTGAGCTAGCCCTCCCTTCCTGTTCCTTTCCCTAAACAGTCATTTGTTGACTTGAATCAAACATGTGAACAAGAATAATGAACTTCCCAACTAACCAGATCAATATTCATCAAGAATTATAGAGCAGCTCCGTGTTCATAATAGATGGAGCCACACAGAATTTTATCTCATTGAATGAAAAGCTGAGAAGGGCAGGAGGACCAACCAGTGAATATAACCTCTGGGTAGATGTGTGTTTGTATAATAATTAATTCTTGTTATTAGCTGACATTTTAATTGACTTTACATAGATTATAAAACCTAAGTTTGTTACCATACCTTTTGCATGACAAATATTAATGCTAATTTTGATGGTGTCAAGTAATGAATACAAAATTTAGTCCTCAGTCACTGTCCATTTATAAATCATTATGCAGGAGAAAACTCAGGATTTCTCTCTTATCTCAGATGTATCTGGGACACAATAGAGCTGTTAAACATTCCACCATATATGGAGTTCATCTTTCAAAAACATATGATATTGCTAATAGACACTAAATTTATGGAAGTCACTATCATCTGTCTCAGTCTTTGTGTGGAGGGGAAGGGAAGGATTTCCTTCTGAAAATGAAGAAATTATTTTCTAAACAGAATATGAAATAAGGGCATGCAGACTTATCACACCAATGTGCCAATATCCCTTTTTCTTCATTTTGACATCTCTCACTCTTATTCCTGCTTCAGTGTGACCATTTTTAACTGTATTAATATTTTCATGGCAGAAATGAGAGTGCAAAGCCCCCAAAATCCCTGAGTTTTTCCTCCACCTAGTTCTTTCAAATTTATTTGACATTTGTACTTGATGACTGATGGGCATTATGTCTTGAATATGTTTTTATTAGTTCTCTAAAAGAAATCAGTTGTGGCAGAGGTATTGACATAAGGTGGGTATTAGCCAAATCAGGAAAATCAGTCCTGAATGAAATCTTTATTAGTAAACTCAAAGAGAATAAAAGAACAGAAGTAGCTCTTAAGCTACTTTCTCTTCTATTGCCTTGGTTTCCAGTATCAGGGTCAGAGTTCATTGATAGGGATAATACTGAGAAGCTTACACCCCTGCTTAAGCAGCACTGTCCTATATTATTGCACCCAAGCTGTTTTTGCTCAGTAGGAGAGATAAGAGATTGGAAGCTTCAGGATTTCAAACCGTACATTCAATTGAAATACTAGGCGGGGGTGGGGTGGCAGAACAACACTGTTGGCATTACTTAATCTTACCAGAGCATTTCCATGATAGTCTTTATTATGAGTAAGGGCTATACACTCTACCAGTGTGAAGGCTGGAAATGAAACTCTTTGTGCTTGTTCTGCCTGAGGCTGAAGACTTGTTTTTATTCTGGGAATGAATCAAGCAAGTCCTGACAATGAGATTGCAAGAAATCTGCAGTATTAACTATACCAATATTGGAACTAACTTAGTAATATACTAGTGACTTTTTCTTTGCTCTCTCAGCTCTGCTTTGATATGATACTGGTGCTTCAACTGTCCTAAAGGGTGGCTGCTGTGATGGATACACCTTTTGATGGCCCATTGAAAAACTAACCAAAGTTAATTTTGAAAGTAATCCCAGTTCATGCACACACCAGAGCTATTACATAGAGGAGAGTAGGTAAAATTTCTGGTTTTGTTGCAGGGGATATGCTTTAATCCCTCATGGGTCTTCATTCTGACTAGGCACTGTATGTTTTATTTCTTCCAAATTGCAGTGTGGTTAAGCTCTGTAAGGGTAAAGCCAGACCCCCTTGTCTCTATTGCTGTCCCAAGGACCTACCCTCAGTAACACAAATGTAGTAATCATAAGGATTCTAGAGGTGTTAATCATACTGATGATCAAGGTAGATGCCAATATATAGAATGACTGTGCTGTGATTTTTTATTTAAATACCTGGAAAATCACACCCAATATTTAATGAAGATAAAGGCTTCAAAGATGAGAACCAAAAACTTAGAAAGTCTCAACAGTCAGGGCTCTGCCTGCACAAATGGGTCTTAACCGCCCTGACCAACCTTCCAGGGAATCTCCATGCATGCATACTATGCTTGCTGGTCCAGGAGCTCCATTTAAGTTCAGAACTGGGCTTTCACTTCTTGCTCAGTTTTCTTCCTATTTTTATTGCCCTTTTCCTTTTTTCTGTCTTGTGCTGCCTTTTGAATGCTGCTACATTTTTGCCATCTCGACCTTTTTACTGCTATTTTGACATATCTCTTCCTGAGTTTATTCCCTTCTTTTTATCTCCTGTTTTTTTTTTTTTTGTTTGTTTGTTTGTTTTTCTCTTTTCTTTTTTCTTTTGCAAGGATAACAGTGTTGATGTCAGCAACTGGTTGCTTAAAGGCATAAATTTCAAAATGCCAATTTAAAACATGCCAGCTGAGGAGCTAGCAAATTGTGAATCACCTTCTGAAAGTCCAAAATATGTAATTGGGGATCTGTTGTAATTTAACATGGTCCTTGCTTATACTTCTTCAGCACTGCCTAAGAGGGTTGTTGACCCTTTACAAAAAAGCTTTCTAATATGGCACAAAGTCCAATGATTTGACAGATGCCTGCAGAAAAATGAGTAGCACATTTCTGAGTTCAGTTAGAGCTTTAGTATGAAGGACTAAAAATGACAGCTGAGGATGGGAGGCAATTAGGTGATACATTCTGAGGATTTCAAATGAAGAAAACTACTTCTCTGGGAAGTCTGTTCAGCTTCTGAATTCTGCTTCTAACTGGATTTCTTTATGGGGTGATACACCAGCCTTGAGACTCAGTCTGGGATTATTTCATAGAATTAAACAAACTGGAAGAAGCTGTGGAGGTTGTCTCGCACAGCCTCCCNTGTTGACCCTTTACAAAAAAGCTTTCTAATATGGCACAAAGTCCAATGATTTGACAGATGCCTGCAGAAAAATGAGTAGCACATTTCTGAGTTCAGTTAGAGCTTTAGTATGAAGGACTAAAAATGACAGCTGAGGATGGGAGGCAATTAGGTGATACATTCTGAGGATTTCAAATGAAGAAAACTACTTCTCTGGGAAGTCTGTTCAGCTTCTGAATTCTGCTTCTAACTGGATTTCTTTATGGGGTGATACACCAGCCTTGAGACTCAGTCTGGGATTATTTCATAGAATTAAACAAACTGGAAGAAGCTGTGGAGGTTGTCTCGCACAGCCTCCCATTCAGAGTGGGTCTGCTGCCTTCTCTGTTATCCTTTTAAATCCACAATTCACCAGGACGCTGAAAGATAGCCGTTCACAGCTTAGAGTTAATATAGAAGTATTTTCCATTTGCCTCTTCTCCAGAAGCTTTTATCATGGGAAAGACAACTGCTTAATGAAGTCACCTGATAATGACTGGTGCAGCCGGTCACCTCTGGAAGCTTACCAGGAGCACATAAAACAAGGGATAAGGAAAGTTTCTACAGAGTTTTTCAATTACTTTTATTAGTTTAAGTCAAGCAGAGAAGTTTTCCCAAGAGTAGAGTAAGCTGGAATAAAAGGTGTTGTGTTCAATGTATTGTAAAATTAGAGAATGCATTCCCCATAGTGTGTTCTTGCCAAACTGTGATGGGCTCAACAGCCGTGGGGAGAGGCCTTTTCATTGTAAATGAGAAAGAACAGTTTTCATTGGTTGCATGCATATCAATACAACATAACGTCTCTATAGCTAACCAGGGTTGGCAGAGATCCACGGGTATCTGTGTAGCTTTGTGCTAGCGAAGGATGACTTGTACAAGTGGCATCCTAACTTCTCCTGCTATGGCATTCTTTTCGTTTCTCCTGTTCTTTCAGAGTTTGCACAAGGAGCAGAATAGGCACTAATGTTCTTGTGTGCCACTAAGCAAAGTAAAAACTATGAGAAATACCATATATAAATACGGAAATACCACCAGGACTTTCTGCAAAAGTCTTTTACAAACAACTCTGTTCCTGCACATCAAAACCCGGCAAAATGAGACTGTGGCTCCAGGCTCACTGCACAGGAACTGTATAAGGATCTTGGTGTAAGAGACTTGCATCCTTTGCCAGCCTCTCTTATAATTCCTTTGCTTTCAAAGGCCTTCAAAATATGGAATAGGTCAAAGGAGGTCATATAACCTGCTGTCTTCACTGACACTTCTTGTGTGACCACAGAGCTCAACTTTTCATTTCTCTAAGATTTTCAGCGAGGACTCTGTACTAACTTCCCAGATTATAGTCTTCACATAGCTGCATGTTTACTTCTAAGAAAACTTGTAGGATTTAAGGGAAGAGAAGGAAAAAAGGATGTACTACAGCTATAGAAGAAGGAAATACTTGAGTGATAAGGCTGTTAACAGTAAGCTAGTGAAGAAATAAGAAGGTAAGAAAATTAGAAAATATATTCAAGCCAGTGTTCCACCTAAGTGTAGTATTCTGTCTCAAACAGTGGTAGTATGAGACACAGTTTAAACAGAAAAGGTTTTACGCAGTGAAGTTACATGTTCTTTATTGGAATTTTAGATAACTCTTGTTAAAGGAAGGCATGTTGTTATTCATTTCTAGTATATAACTGGGAAAAATTCAAGCAGATCTGAGGGAGAAAATGGATTTTGAAGGAATCAGGAGTGAGATCATGGAGAAATGCAGGTAAAACTAATATCCTTGATCAAAAAAAGTATCTTTTTGGAGTAAATTATGCATTGGGTGTCATCTCATAAGATACAATCATACAATGATATATGCAAATTTTTTCAAGATTTTTATTAGCTGATATGGCTGAAGGGACTTTGTTCCCTCTTCATATTTACCACAGATTCATGTGGAGAATTAATTAATTAGAACATCTGCAAAGTTTTGAAAATAAGATAGCATGAAGCAGTTCCATAGAGCATAACCTGTTTTTTCGCTCTGTTCTTTTAATATTGCTCTGAACATTGCATGCCCATGGACATACGTGAATATGCAATTCATTGCTCTTCTGTTGGAAGGTGTCAAAAATATTCACGGTTGCATACTGACCTTTTTTCTTCTTTTCTTTTCTTTTCTTTTTTTTTTTTTTCTTCCCCTAGGTAGAAGAACATGAGTGCTCTAAAGTCTCATTTTCTAGAGCTGCTCTTTCTCTGAAGGGATGAGGTGGGGCTTACGGGTTATCTCATCACCTGAGTGGCTTGTTTTTGTGACAATGCAAGATATTCAGAAACTCCTTAAAAACAACTTTCTCTAAGAATATCTGTATATACTTCTTAAATATCCCTAGTTCTATGTCCTTGATGAGGACATGAAATACAGGATTAAAACAGGACCATTTTCTTCATTTGCACAACCTGTGGCTGATTGGAGAGTCTGGGAAGTGCTCAGGCAGAACGAAAATGACTCTCAGAAAACAGGGATAAGGAGTTCCCACACCTTCTTATCACTGCACAACTGGATGGACTGTTGCGGACCAGTTCCAACCTCCCATAGGAATTAGGCAGTGCCATAGTACTTGCCACAGAAAGGCCTTTGTGTCACACCCCCTCGTCCAGTCAACTCCAAAGCATAGCCATGTACAGGTATAGGCTTTTCTTTCAAATGCATGGTTTATTACCTGAGGGCACAAAGTGAAGAAAGAGTCAGGAGGAATACTTGGGAATTTTTATTTCAGAAGCTGCACCAAAAGACAGCACTGCCTTTTCCCTTACACGCTTCACTTCCTCCCAGGAGCTCTCAGCATAAAAAATAGGCTTAAAATAATGTCCAGTGCCTCCATGCTTCATAATGAGATGTTAGCCACTAGATGCTGCTCATGCATAGTTACACATTCTCCTGCCTCCTACTTTCTTGCTTTGCTTTGCTCAGAATGACACGAACTTATGTACAGTTCTCTATTTCACAAGACTTAGGATTCCTGAATATAAAGAAATGTCAGCAAGAGAAGAAAGCTTGTATTAAAAAGTTTATCTGTCATAAGAGATACGACTCAGTTAAAGTCCCTTTGAAAATCCTGTGCACATAGGGAACACTTGGTCCAAGTGACTGGATTTATTTTACACTTGGACAGTCATGCTTAATTTGTCATTCTCATTAGCTAGATGAAATGTTATTAGTCCTCCTTTGTGTTTGTCTTTTTCTTTTTCTTTTTTTTAAGAAAAGCTTAGCAGCAAACAGAGAAACTAATTAGATGAACATTTTGACTTCCAAAAGTGAATAATTAAGAAACAAGTCATATAAAGTATATTTAAAATAGTACCAGCACTTTATTCTTTGCCTTTTTTCTTTTTTCTTTTTTTTCTTTTCTTTTCTTTTTTTTTTTCCTTTTAATTTCGTGCACTTTCTTCTTTTCATTCTCTTGTCCCAGCAATCATGTCTCCCTTAAAAATGCAACTATAAACTTCTTCATAATAACAGCCAGGAGTGCACAGAAGAAAGTTTTTAGCAGTGTGGATTTATTCATTCTCTTGCCATCTGTCACTACATCTTCTCTTTGAAAATTCAGCACCTTAATATTTAGAAAAAAGTATCATAATTGTTAAACATAAACACTGTGCTTGCTGCCATTTTATTTCCATTATAACCAGATTTTAAGTGGAATCCATTCAGTTTAGAAGTCAAACTGCAGGGAATGTTACTGAAGCATAAATACACAATTTTGATCTTCCAATTAATTCTGATTTTTGAACATCATTCAGTTACTGTGTCCAAGATGCTATTGCATTGGTAATAGAGTGAGACTTCATTAAGTTGTCTGCCAGGCAATTAATGACAAAATTTCAGCACTTGTGGTTCGTCTCTATTGTTAAGTGAGTATGAAAGTATGTCGGTTTTAAACAGTTGGGAAGGTGAGCTACATAAGCCAGTAGGGCAGAAGACTATTAGAACTTCAAGTTCAATGGGACTAATTATTTACTTAAAATTATAGTGCCTCATAGAATTAGAGGTTTAGACAGCTGCTTAGCTGGAAATTGTTTAACTGTTTTTCCAGTAGTGTTAGTATTGATATGAAAAAAAGCCTTGAGCCTATACAAACACAAAACAGCTAGCTGTAAAAGTTTTTCTGGTTGCACAGAGCAATGGATAAGCACAATTGTCTCAGTCTGAGTCTCTCAGACAAGGCTACAGTTAAAGTTATTGCATGGAGGGAAAAGAGCTTGGAGATAATCCTTACAGGCATAGATAAATGTTCTTTTTCTTCATTCTTTTAAGCTTGATTGCAGGACAAAGCTTCTTCAAACACACTAAGAAAAAGTAGGAAAAAAAGAAACTCAAACTCATAGACAGATGAAGAATAAATGGTAACAATGGGATCAAACCTCCCTGTTGTTCACTGTAATTGCCACATCGCTGCACAGATCTGTATTCAGCAGAGACAACACTGAGTGGCTTGTGGGTTCCCAACAGTAAGGTGTGACTTTGGATGAAGCAGATCCAGCAAGCATTGCCAGATTTGGACCTGCTAGCACACAGTGCATTAACTTTGCTTCTGTGTCTGTAGCTGGAAGGTAACAGACTGCATGCATTTCATTCATTCAGAGTTGACAAAGGGAAAAAGAAGGAGGAAAAGTAAAGACAAAGTGGGTTATATAACTGAAGCAAGGAAAAATAACCTGTCAGAAAGAGATGGGGATGATTCTCATGGAGCAAGAGACGTATATTACCAATCAAAATAGGCAAGGAGAAAGACACACATAAGGAGAAAAAAAAAAAACCATAAAGACTATTTGTCTTACTGTAGAATAGTTTACAGATCACAGAGGTAATACAAGGTGTATTTTATGTTCTGATTAGGCCAGGTTGTAAGATAAAGCCTAAACATGATTGACTGTTTGCAGAAAGTAAAGCCCAATTTAAAAAAGTAAATATGTCTGTGCAGCTAGTGCCCACGGATATGACAGATTACCAGGAAAGAAAGCACTTAATAACATCTTTAAGCATATATTAGACTGATAAAAAGGGTAGATAACTCCAGAGTTGCAAATATTTAGAAATCCATTTATGAAAGATCACTGTACAGGAGTATGTATAAGAAGGGAAATGAAATTTCAGGTGGAGAAAGCCCTGATATGAGGATACTCCCCGCTCTCTTCAATATCTGAACACATATGGTATTCTGGTAAATATGGCAAGCAATATCTTGATAAAGTAAGAGGAAATGCCTTATCTGAGATTTGCTGATGGATATCAAAATCCTCTTATAAAATTCTTTGTGTTTACTGAAGAAAAGATCTGGAGTCACTGAAGTAATTGATCACCAAAGCACAAGAAAAGATTTAATGTATTTATTTATTTTATTTTAAAAGCTGCATATACTGCAACAGGAATAAAATGAAAACGTTATATATGGAAGAACCACACTTTCTGAAAGCAGTATCATTTCAAAAGCTGACAAATAGGTTTATCTGGAGAGCTAACTACAGTGCTGTTTAGTATTTTTTCTTTTTTACAGTGAAAAAACAAAGAATGAAATTAGACTAGGAGGAATTGGGAAGCTTCTCAGGATAATGAAGAATAGCATATCATGTCTTCGAATGGGAAAAATATTTGATCCGTACATATACTTCACCATGCTGTGTAATACAGAGGTAAAGGTGCTGGTAGAAAAATGACACAAAGTGACATGAGTGGTGACAACTAAATAGAACAAGCAACAAACAAAAACCACCACTGACTCTTGGGACACTTAAAATGCAACCAAGGTTTGGACCAGCTTGCCATAAAACAGCTGTGAGAATTACTTTTCTGCAGTGGCCAGAAATTTTCTAAAGTAAATAACCTGATACAATCTTTTTCTCTTTTAAAGATACTTTAGTGGGGAGGAAAAAAAAAAAAAAAAAGAGTATCTCCAGTATGTTTTGCAAAGAAAACAGAAGTTAAGTGCTGAGGAGCTAAAACAGACGTGAAGGATTTGTTTCTAATTGGATGC
Organism: Chauna torquata; assembly: GCA_013399475.1. NCBI lineage: Eukaryota > Metazoa > Chordata > Aves > Anseriformes > Anhimidae > Chauna > Chauna torquata. The sequence continues at coordinate 108,701 of VXAL01005670.1, read as the reverse complement.
AATAATAACTGCCAGGCATAATCTTTTTGTTTGTTTGTTTTTCCTCCCATGTGCCCTTCTTCACACTTACTCTGAACAGTATAATGGTGGTGAGCAGTATAACACTGCTTTTGATGCACGTGGTCAACAGGTAAGTAGGCAAGTGATCTCTGAAGTACATAAGGCCAGATGGTAGCATCTATTTTAAGAAATCCCACTGGGTGTTACACATTAATTGTACTTGTGCAGCAGAGTTTGTACTTCTGTCTGCCGAAGAAGGACTGCACGCTCCGGCTCATGGTATAATAGCAAAAGCTCTGAAGTATTACTAGGTGAGGTTGAAAGCATCAGATTTATGTTTGCTCCCAGCACCAGGCATATTGGAAAAGGAGGAAGACTTGACTGAACAAAAGAAGTGTCTGATTCAAGAGGGAAACCCAGGTGGAACAAAAGTGGCTGTCATCACCTAAAAAGGTGATTAGTTTTTATGCCTTTTACAGGAAGATGGGTACTGGTTCTGCTCAGTTTGTAGTAGTGTTGACTCTATATCTCAGCCTTCTCACCCTATATTCTTTATAACTTTAGAGTCATTGAAGCAAAAAGAAGAAAGGCACAAGCTTCCTCCGGGCGTATTTTAAGTAAGTTCAGAATGAGATAAATCTTTGGAGATTTACAGAAAGCCTTCTCCCCCTTTCTCTTGCCCCACCTGTTTTTTGAGAAACGTGAAAAAGCAAGGACTGGCTGGAAAAATCAGACAGGAAAATTAGGCAAAATCAGGGTAACAGCATGTTTGGTGGTTTGCTTCCATATTTGTGGAGAGCTGGATCACACCATGCTTAGAATGAAGAATCAGCGCATATTGCTCTTGGTCACTGAGCTCCTCTTGCTAACTCTCATTGAAAAATCAGCCTCCCTCTCATATTCTAAATGCTGCACTGCTCCTGCAGGGCACATCTGCAGAGCTGGGCAGATCTGCTAATTGACAAGGGCCTCTTTCAGCAGCCTATGTCTGTCTTCTACATATGTGCAAGGACCAGTACTGCCTCCCCTCAGATGCTCTCAGCAGAATTGTTCTGATCCCCCAGAAGAACAGGAGAGACCTCTCATCTTTCTCAGGATGCAGAGATGTAATTATAAGACTGTAAACTAGATGTGAGACTTAATTATAATGTTAAATAGATTGGATTTTAATCAGCTCTCTGGATATATGGTTAGGAAGGATTTATCAGGGCAATGACCTAATTTTAAGAGTAAGGATTTCATTTAAACAGTCAGAAAACAATTTGGTTCAGTGCCTGTAGCAAGGAGACAAATAAATGTAGACCACTGCTTTTTAATCAGTCATGTCCCAGTCATGGCACAGGCTTTAGGAAACAAATTAATCTCTGATGCAACGCCAAAGACAATTACAATGCAATGGTAATGATTCTGGTCATTGGCCTGCCACAATAGTAGAAGCACAGTAGAAGAAATGCTACAAGGAGAGTTGCTATAGGAAATGAGAGGACATTATAGTGTGTAGATATGTATGCCTGAGCAAAAGTTATTGCAGGTACTCAGTGTGAGAGACAGAAAACTTACGGGAGTATGGTTCCAGCTCAGTAGCAGCTGGACTCATTAGCTAGGATTTTTTTGAGTGTGATGAGACATGGGAGCTGGAAGGGTCTGCCTCTGTCTGAGAGGGAAGACTTCACCCCCATGAGGAACATGGTCCCATAGCTCCTGCTGAGATAAGACTTCAGCAAGAGCTCTGAACTAACACCTATCACACTGGTGAGATATTTCCAGGCTGATCAGCCAGGGGACTGTCAGAAGAGGGGGCTGCTGGTTGCAGCTACACAGGTACCACATTGGTGCTGACCTTGGGCTGCGGCAGGGGCTTCTCTGCACCCCAGAACTGGCAGCAGGCTGGGCAGGATCCTTCCTCTTCAGTTGCAGAAGAACTTCCTGTGTTGTGCAGAGCTCAGTATCAAGAGGGAGCCATCTGGGATGCCTTGTCATCCAAAGATGTTCAGCAGTATCCCTTCTGGTCCTCCACATGCTTCTCAGCTTCCCAGCTCTCAGTAATTACTTGAAGTATTCTGAATGAAGCTGACATGCTCAAAAATGTCTATTTGGTTTAACCCAGAACTTTTTAAAGTAGTGGTCTGGTTTACAATAACCTACCACCACACTTTTAGGAACCATCTCAAATAAGTGTAGATGGCAAAAATCTGGCCACCACAAGTGTTTTTAGAGTAGAATAATGCAGTAAAACCAAGTCTTCGGAAATCAGAAAAGCTAAAATTAAGGAAGACTGTGTAACTGTTCCTCAGTATCAAGAGGGGTAAAAAATCTGAAGTATCACATCAAGGTACTGGATTAACGTTGTGGTAATTGCAATTTGAAAATACCACAAAGACATTCCATAGCAGTCTCATTACATGTTAATTCTGAGGATTAGTGTCAGATTCAGACACCAGGTCTGTTGCAGGACTGTTTTCCTTTTTTTTTTTTTAAAAGAGTATTATGGAGGGCAATAGCATGGTGGTTTGGCAGGCTTTTTCTCCACATTCCATCAAGCTTATACTCTCTTGGTTTCTAGTGGGGCACAGAATATTGCTTATCTGTGCCAGGTTCTCAGATTGTCCAGACTGGTTTCTCCTTGGATGACTGGTTTACGCAAACTGTTCTGGTGCCCTTTTAACAGGGTTTATCTCTTTAAAACAGTTGGCTATGTTACAGATGTGAGATTTCTAACAGAATTTAAAAAAAAAAGAAAAAGAAAAAGAAAAAGAAAAAGAAAAAGAAAAAGAAAAAGAAAAAGAAAAAAACAAAAAAAGATTTTTTTTGATATGGGAAAAGATTGATGTTGGATTGTGGGGGAAGCAGAGTCAAGAAGAAACATATTTGAAATAGAGAAAATCTGTGAAAGTCAGGGCACTTTTTTACCTTTTTTATTTTTGTTTTTGTACTTAAAAAGACTGTATTCTTAAGTAATCAAGCTCAATGGGATATTTAAATAATAGACCATCTACCAGTAATTCTAATATTGCAAATAGTTTATTTTAAATATAAAACATGGTTTAAAACATGCTTTTCTGATCAGTTTTCAAAGTGTGAATGAATTATAGCCTCTTTTCTGATATGCAGTCTAAATTGTTTCTTATGTAACTTTCTACAGTAAGATACATGCAAGGGATCAGAGCTAGACTTCATACATTGTACCATTACCAATTCTAAACTCTCGGATTCTAATGAGAGAAAAATTTACAAGGATTTTATATAGTTAAAGTAAACTACTGTTCTTATAAAGTTTAAATTTCTGGGAAAATGCAGAAGAACTATTTAATACAACTTGCAATTAAGAAGTGTGAACTGTAAGGTTGACTGGTTTAGGAAGGCTAGTAAAAGAGTATCATTCTGTGTGAATAAAGAGAGCTCTCAGGTTTGTTCTAAGATTATTGTGGCTATATATAGCTATTTCCAGTATTTGGATTTGAGTAGAGACACTAAATTTTATGTCATTCCTGGTAATATTGCACTAGAACGTAACAGTCCTATTATGAAGCTGGTATTCATTTGTTCATAATACTTATGAAAATTCCCTGTAAATGATTTCCAGATGATATTTTAGAATCTTGCACACATGTTCCAAAATTGAACAAAGCATCATTTTTATAATATAAAAGTAAGCTTCAAAATTACTCTTAAGAGTCATAGTACATTTTATATGATGTTATGTGATGTAAGCCTTTTTATTAAGATCAATAACAGCATTTTTTTCCTGAACTACAATGCTATCAATTTCTTTAAAAAATACCCCTGCAAAGAAGAAAACAAAATTACAAAAGAAATGTGAAAATCACAGTCTCGCAAGTAAAATCTCAATTACATTCTCTGCAATTGCAATTTTTTGGCTTTTGATATAGCAAAGATAAAAATATAAATGTAAGATTGTTCTATAATAAAGCTCATTTACTTATAAATCTACAAAGCCCAAAATAGTTTTCATATGGAAATTTCAGATGCTCTTTCAGAAAAAAATGCACGGCTTTTCAACCACCAGAACAGTGCACTTTTAATGTTTAAGATATGACAAAACTTCTATCAATATGGCTGCGATGTGTCATCTTTAGAAGGGTAGTTGACTACAAGCAAGATTGGTTTGTAAATACCATATGCAAAAGTTTAAAAAGAGTTTCGGGTGCATATGTGCTTTGTAGTGTTCTATTTAGTGTTGAAAATTTGGCAACAAAACATTAGCAAACTAAAGTCATGTTTATTCTCTGTGTTGCAGTAGCATAAGTTCCGGAAACCCTAAATATCTCAATGCCATATCAGTGGCAAAGACATTAACTCACTTTAGTAGCATTGAGATATAAAAATGTGTGATTCCACTAACACTGTCCTCTCGCAATTGGATTCTGTTCAAATTACACTGCAGGTAGCACTGTATTTTAATTAAGAAGTATTGCTGCCTTATGCTGCTGTACTGATAGTCTGATAGAAAGTGAGTTGAGCTAAACTGTTCAGGAAAACAGAAATGGAACTGCCTGCCATGTAAAAAGGATACAATCCAGCTTTGGAGCAGTGCTTGAAAAGAGTAATATGCCAGCACAAAGGTTAAAGGGAATCACAAGCAGAACAAGCAGGTGGCTCTATACATAAGAGTAAATAATACATTTTCTATTTTTTATTGCTTTTTTATTTTACTTCAGAAAGAAAAATGGAAAAAAGAGAGGTAATTATTGGGTGGGGAAGGTCATTGTGCGGGAAACTGGCATTTTGAAATTGGTAGTTGAAAAATACACTATACACTGTGTGGGTGGAAAAAAACAATTAACAATTACACAAATTCAGCATCTCTGCCTAAAATGTCAAAGAGTTTCAACATTACTCTCTGGGTTGTTAGCCCAGGCTGGTAGCCAGGCACCCACCCAGATGCTTGCTAACTGCCCCTCACACCCACTGGGACAAGGCAAAAAAGAGGATGCATAGGAATGAGAAAGGTCATGGGTCAAAATAAAGACTGGGAAAACACTCCCTGGTTGCTGGAAAAACAGACTTGACTTGAGGAATTTAATTAATTGCCAATTAACATAAATATTTAATTACTGGTTTGAGTATTCAGAAACGAAGAAGATAAACATTAAAACACTTCTTGTTCTCCTTTCCCATGCTCCACATTGCTTCAAGCACCTCTCCCTCCCCCTTGTCATCGCTGCAGGTCACGCTCAGTCCATTCAGAAAGGCAATGAGTGACCCAGGCAGTGTTGGGGTAATTGTGTAATGTTTTCTCCCTGCTACCCTTCTCAGGCCTTTCCTATGCCCTGGAGTGAGTCCTCCACAGGCTGCAGCCCCCTCAGGAATGTGCCTGCTCTGCATTGGGGCACCTCCTCCTCCTCTCACCTTGAGGTTCCCCCTTTCCCTCCACTGTTCCCCTGTCCTCTGCCTCTCCAGTGGTTCGTGCCCTCTCTTCCCCAGGCTGTCCCCGAGGCGCCCACCCGTGGCTGCGGGGCCCGGCCGTGCCCTGTGGTGGGGCCGTTGGAGCCGGCTGGAACCGGCTGCATCCGGCACTGGGCAGCCCCGGCCTCCCTCACGCGGCAGCCCTGCAGTGCCACCAGTACCAGCACCCGGGCACCTGCACCCCGTACGCAATCAGATGGCTTTCAACCAGAAGGACTTAGGGTTGTCATAAGTCATAAGTCTGGCTATAGAATTTGTTAGTTGTCAAATTCTGAACATTTACTTTCTTGGGCCCTTTTTTTGTGTTAAGGACCCATTGTAGAGAGGTGGTGGTGGTGGGGTGTTTGTTTGTTTTGTTTGTTTGTTGTTGTTGTTTTAAGATCAGGTGTTCTGGTTGAAGTTCCTTTTTAAATAATATAAAATAGATACAAACTATAAAATAAGATATATAAAATAAGATACAAACTTAAAGCAGAGTGAAGCCAGTTCTCTCCATGCACAAACTGTAGCACATAAGCGACACAGTAACCACGCAGCCCAAAACTGTCTGGATGCAAATGAGTCCCCTGCATGTAGTTTGACAGAGTAATGCCTGTTTCCTCGGAAGTTTGTGGCTGAAACTGTCTTCTCCACCAGACACACAAAAAGACAAGCAGGATGAAGCTAATCTTTCCCACTTTGCTACTGTGCAACCAAGCTGATTGTGATCTAGTAATAAACACCAGCAGATGGTAGAGCTGGTTTCAACATCAGTCCTGTGATCTATGAGCCATTATCTGTTGCTTCCATGATGTTTCCACTGTAGCACAGAACACGATGGATCAAACAAGATTGCACCTACATGGCAGTGAAGGTTGAAGCTCCAGAAATCCATAGTCAAGCTCTGCAATGCCCTAAATGCAGCTCTTCACTGGCAAACATTGTTTGGCCTAGTTAAAGACCCTTCAGGGACTGCTCAACACAACAACATATGGACGGAGAGAAGTCAGCTTCAGAGTCAGAACTTATATATGATGTATTATAAAAATACGTTCCAGGCGGTATAAGCCAAATGTGAAAGCAGCACTAACTTCTCCCATGGCAATTCAATGTATTCTACTCTTATCTGGTTTCTATTCTATGCTGTGAAGAAAATCAGCTGATGCCAGCTTTACTTATCCTTTGGGGCTGTTTTTCTTTCACATGCTTTTGCACAGATAAGGGTGCTACACATGCATCCCTTATTATATCCCTTGTTAAAGGCAATGAATTTAGCATGAAAGTTTATTTTGAATGCTATTTGGGGGATCTAATCAGAATTTCAGAGCTCCATCAGCTTCCAAAATGTAAAAAAATCCTATCTTCAAGGAATCTTCCAGGAGTATGCTGTGTTCATTTGAATCCGGTACATATGGCTTTGAATGATTAGTTCAACCAAAACTGTTTGGCTTAAAGAAGCCTCTTCACTAATGCGTGTTCTGTAACTGCTTCTCATCAGTCACCACAGCATTGAACGTCCATGGTATACCTTTACCACAGAAAAAACATTAAAGCGAGAGAGATTCCTTCTAGCTATGTAATTACATTCAATCTGATAGGTACTGATTTATTTATTTATTTTAATCGAGTCAATCATTTTCAGAGGTAGGCCAGCCACCGACATGTCTCATTTAAGCAAATTCTACCATCTCACACTTTTGCATGTCTTTGGAAAGATGTTAGATGTCTCACAGAGACAAATGTCTGACTACGCTAAACTTGCTGCAGAAATATTTGCAATACTTTGTTAATCTGCCATTAATACATTGGTGTGTTTTCAAAAATCCATATGTCACATTTGCATTTAACAGTCAAGATAAATGGTAATAGGTTATTTTCAAGTTTAGTAAACAAGGTCTGAACTTCCTTCTTTGGATAAGCATTTACTGTGGAAAATAGAACTTAATTTAATTCCATGCTTAATTTAAAGTGTTTTGTTGCAATAGTTTATCAGCTTATTAATTCATTCAATGCAATGTTTCAGATTAAACAGGAAAGATCATGAGAAAAACACAGGGTAAAATATGGGGGAAGGAAAAGAATTACTGCCTTTGTGAGATAGATTGCGGTTTATTAGCAGTTATTCACATGGTATTGACTGTGCAGAAGAGATCAAGATCATTAAAGTTGTTCATTATTTAAATTTTAGAATGGTATTAAGTAGGACGTTAGAATTCCCAAATTGCTAAGCAAACTACTGAAGAGTCCTATCAAACCTCATAGCTTTGGAAAATATGTTCAAAGGCTTATGAATAACAATGACTTTGAGGATGAAGTGCAAGTACATGTTTCAGTATATTCAAATATATCGTGTGCACATATATTATGTGCACCATTGGACTGTGCAAGACTGAATGCAGATGGTTAAAAATCCCTGTACAAGTCTTTCTTCTGAAACTGATTTTAGATTAAAATTAGTAAATGTGTTAATGTCAGTGCTATGTCTACACTAGTGTGACTTCTGCTTTCTGATAGTCCCAGCTTCAGCGAGGTCTGTTGACATGTGCAGCATTACAGATTGCAGCAGGAATAAATTTCTCTGTTGTGTAGGCAGAAAGTGGCATACATCTGTCAAGTTCTTCATCTCCTGTAGAGGTTCCTTTTGTATGGTTCACAGAGCTATTGAGAACACCATTCTCCTCCCACAGTCCAGAGGTGGGCAACATGAGCTGAAATAATTTAGCTCTTATTTTTCGATAAAACTTAGCTAATGTGAATAGTGGACAACCCCCCCCGCCCCAGCCCATTAGGTAGTTCAAATTACACTATTCAGTTCAAACACCTGGTTCTTAGTCAAATGTGATACTCCATCTCTTATTTTTGTATGTACAGCTTCTTATACTCTCAATAACTTCACATGCATATCACATTATCCACTATAGCTAATACTATAGTCCTCCTTGCTTGATATTTTTTCACAATTACACTGAATACTGATGCATTTGCCAGGTACCACATGGACCGTATAACGTACAAGCTTTCAATTTAGGCTGCCAAATACATTTTATGATAAATCTTTACCTAGTCACCAGTGCCTAAAGTCATTTTAGGAAGATGTCCTGAGCATCCCAACTTTAATGTTTTGGCTTTAGACTTTTTATCTAAAAACATGCTTACTGCATTCCCACTTCTACTAATAAAATGGCTCTTTTCTGTAATTCGTGCACATATTGATGATTTTTATAGAATGAAATTCTCCACTACTAAATATCTTAGATAAACTTTAGAAAAAATGTTTGTGTGATTTTATCACAACACTTATGTTCAGTCAAAATAAGTGGATGATTATTAAAATAAAATTCTATATTCTGTTTTATTAATATACTGTGAAATACATATCGCTAGACCTGGTTTGCCTACATAAATCTTTATTTGTTAAGGAACAAATAATTCAGAAACTAACTCTACTGCTTTATTATTGTAACTGGACTTGCATCTACCTATTGACCCATTAAATAAGAGTCTAATTACATTTCAAAAATTGTAATAAAAATTAAGTACACTGAGCAAATAAAGTCAATCTATTTATACAGTAGGAATAAATTATATTGTGTCCTAAAGTTAAGGAACTGAGAGGTGCTTTACCTAAAATATTGTCTGTGCACGTAGAAATATCTTGGGTGACTACCTTGTGGTTTCATAGGTTTAAAATGCACTTATACATTGCTGAATGGAAAAACAGCAAAGTAAGACTTCATTCTTTTTAATCCTTATTTGAAACTGTAATCATTACACCAAAAGATTGGACTTTAGTATTCCATCTTTACCTTCAGATTAAATTTCACTGAAACCCTTTGTATTGAACCCTCATGGATCTTTGTGAAAGAATTCTTGTGAAAATGTTATCAAAATGTCTAAATTAAATTCATTGAAAGATTTCCAAGTGGTCATAGTGACTCTAGATTTTGAGTAATTGAGTGTGCACTCATGAACATCAAGAGATTAAACAGAAATAGACTTTGTTACTCTAAATTCAATAACTGAGAATTTCGGCAATGATACAATAATGTGTGTACAGAAATGCCATCTCTTTTTGAGACAATGACACATTGGGGGTGAAGAAAAACAGGTAAAAACAGTTTTCTGTTTTTGAAATTGCATGAAGCCTCCAGCAACCATGCAGTAGTCTAGTAATGGTAAGTGGCTACCAGGGAGAGAAAAGGAAAAAGACAGACTCAGCTGAAAAGTCCAAGTTATTTTCCTTTTAATTTGGTTAGCAGCAGAAGGGAGAATCTCTTCGACCACCCTATATTAAGCCACTCATGAATTATTCCAGTATGAGCTCAAAAACGACCTGCATATTTCTGCGCTTGAAGGCAGGGAAGTGTCTGACGAAGAGGGACTCTCTATCTGTGTAAACCTCTTGAGAATGGGGGCTGAGGCGATTATATACATAAATGTTTTGGCATAGAAACTGCAAAGAAAAGAGACACAAGTTTTATTCAGCAGTTCCACTAGCTATGCAAAGAACACCCACAGAATCTGTTTTCTGTTTATGAGAATGCCACATCCTCAGGAACATAAACATTATTTCCTGCAAAACAACCAAAAAAAGAAAAAAAAAAAAGACTTCCAAATGCCAAACTAGACATATGAAAAAAAAGTTATATTTAGCTAAGCTTGAAACTGCTTTATTTTAAGTAATGTTATTGTTTTCTAAAAGCAAAGAATTCATGCTTGAATACAACATAATGTTACACTCCAGGTATGAAATTCTGTCATGAAATATTGCTATCTTATTAGGTCATTACAAGATTATTAGATAAAGTTTGAGAACATTCATGGATTACATCCAGCAAGTGTTTGAGATTTAGCATATTACAATTTAAAACAGAGAAAGATCAAATGAAAATGGTCATCATCTTAATATTAAAACTGTTGACTTACTGCATTTGTGCATGTGTACTGCTGTTTATTAACTCTGTATTACTTCTGATCAGACCAACAAATAAAGTAGCTAATGTCAAAATAAGTTCCACATTTTATGTCTCTACAGTGAAATTTGAATTTTAAGTGTATCCATTGTCTCCTGTTAGAAAAAGGAAAGCAATTGTTCTGTAGCCTGTTTCTTTCACTTCAACCCAAGAAACAAAGATGTCATTTCCAGAACATTTCCAATTTTCCATTGGACTAAATGCCAAATGTTAGTACAGAAAAGTGATACATGTCAATTGTTCTGGTTGCTAGAATAGAGGATAAAGTTTGAACTTCCAGGTTAGATTCATCCAGAGATGGCATTTTTATATAAAGTAGCAGAAAGAGAAGTCCAGTTTCAGCTTGTGAAAGGACTTGGCTCTCTTTTCTGCATACTCAGATTTCCATATCTGTGGAATCTTCTGTTTTTACTTTTAAAATACCATGGACGTGCTGTTTGTATTGTTCTTCTACATAATGATAATGATATTTTTAAATGCTGAAATCAGGTGATATGAAACATATGGGGGACAAGAGGCTGGAAAGCAGCCCCGTGGAAAGGGACCTGGGGGTTCTGGCTGATGGCAAGTTGAACACGAGCCAGCAGCGTGCCCTGGCAGCCAAAAGGGCCAACTGTGTCCTGGGGTGCATCAGGCACGGCCCTGCAGGCCGGGCGAGGGAAGGGATTGTCCCGCTCTGCTCTGCTCTGCGCTGGTGCGGCCTCACCTTGAGTACTGTGTGCCATTTTGGGTGCCACAGTATAAGAAGGACATAAAACTATTAAAGAGTGTTCAAAGGAGGGCGTCCAAAGACGTATGAGGAGCGACTGAGGTCACCTGGATTGTTCAGCCCAGAGGAGACTGAGGGGAGGCCTCATGGCGGCCTGCAGCTTCCTCATGAGGGGAGCAGAGGGGCAGGGCTGATCTCTTCTCTCTGGTGACAGTGACAGGACCCGAGGGAACGGCATGGAGCTGTGACAGGGGAGGTTCAGGCTGGGTGTTAGGAAAAGGTTCTTCACCGAGAGGGTGGTCAGGCACTGGAACAGGCTCCCCAGGGCAGTGGTCACAGCACGGAGCCTGCTGGAGGTCATGAAGCGTTTGGACAAAGCTCTCAGACAGAGGGTTCGATTTTGGGTGGTCCTGTGAGGATCCAGGAGTTGGACTCGATGATCCTTGTGGGTCCCTTCCAACTTGGGATATTCTATAATTCTATGATCTCAGGGGGGGAGATTGACTCTTCATGTGGTAGGAAATCTTTGCAATGGAAAACAGAGATGACGGAGCATGGGTTAATTCGTTATTCCTCCTCCTAATCATTTTTTCCTTCCTGAAAAAAAAAAAAAAAAAGAGCATAACGGCTCTTTTACACCACTCTGCAGTATAGGCAATCTGAATGGCAAAATACTGCATAGCGACACTTACGGAACAAGGCCTAATTTTCAGTCATCATTTTAACATACATATACTGTAATAAGAAGAGTCCTCTGCACTTGAGTATAATGCAACATTCATATTTTATTACATTGTTAGGAATGCACGTTTGCATGTATATATTACTGAAATCAGTATGCAATCTGTGTGCAGAATTAGTTGACACTCACAAGTACTTCAATTTATTTGTCATATTAGAGCCAACACTCTTTTTCAGACTTTGTCATAATACTTGTCCAGTGTTGCAGATGTTAAAGAGAATTTCAATAGTTCATGACAATCATTTAGATTGTTCGTGTATAAACATGCAAACCAAAGCTGCCAGAAATGCAGGATGACATATAATTACTATTGTTGATAGTGTGTTTATTATGAGAACTGGTTAAAAAATATGCAAAGTGCATACTTGAACACTTTATTGTATTTCCTATTAACGTCATGTTGACCAGAGCAATATGCATAAATGTCGTGATCAAAAAATCAAAAGCACAAGGATATGTCATATTAACATATTTACTCCTTAAAGAGTCGAAGTCAGGCTGGGATTTGTTTAATCGGGTATATGATAATTTATTCCTAAGAGTACTGTTTTGGTCCTCATTATTTTTGTGGCTACTGTAATGGGATGTGTTGTTGGCCATCAGCAGAGCAGGCTAGCTGACTATCTCTCTGTGAACAGAAAGACAGATTTCTTTTTATTGTTTTCTAGTCTGGTACAGATGAGTATATATGCTTTTCTGCCCTATCTATACTTGGCTGTCATTAGCTTATGAACAACAAATGCAGCATTTTTATTCTGTACTTTTCCCACTCCAGAGAATTTGTGTATAAGAATAACTCCACTCTTCAAAAGAGCCTATCTATAAAAATAAGTCAGCTGGAGAACAGAATGAACATTTAGTAGACAAGGATTTCTTCATAAAATTTGCTATGTGGGCAGCATAAGCATGTTGTAGCATCTACACTCATGAGCTAAGCAAAAGACACATGGAAAATATTTGGAGTGGGTGGCTCACAGTGTCCTGAGAAGGGACTCATGGGGCAGAGGGTTGCCTCACACAGGACCAGCAGATGCTTGTATCCAGCCTCTGATCGCTATTTAGCTGGGCCTCAGGAAGTGTGGCTGCCTGGAGCAGCAAAGAGGGGCTCAGATGGCACTTTATATTTATGTTAGTAACGAGCACAACTACAAGGACGATATAGATTTGCCACTAAAAGGTGTTGACAAATTAGTTACAAATGGCACAGGAAAGGTTGGGTTACTCAAGGCCTTCTTTGCTTCAGCCCTCATGGCTAAAGTTAGCCCCCAAGTCTCTGTGCCATGAAGGAGCAAAGCAAATGGTAAATCTTCAAAAAGAGTGAATCTAGGGATCATTTGTACAAACTAGACATCTACAGGTTTATGAGACCTGACAGGATACGTCCAAGGGTGCTAGATTTGGGGCTGACATTACTACAGAGCCAGTTTCATCATCTTTGAAAAGTCACAGAGACCAGGGGAAGTCTGATGATTAGGCGATCTACAAAGAGGGCAACAAAGAAGATTTGAGAAACTACAGACCAGTATGCCTCACTTCAGTGTCTGGGAAAATTATGGAACAGGTCCTTATGGAAGCTATATCCACACATGTGAAGGACAACCAGGTGTTAGGGAAAAGCCAACAAGGATTCACCAAGGGTAAATTACGATTTACCAACTTCATTGCCTTCTGTGACAAAACAATTTGCTCACTGGATAAAGGGAAAGCTGTGAATGTCAGCTACCTTGATTACAGTAAGTTGTCTGACACAGCCTCCCCACAGCATCCTTGTTGGTAAACTGACCAGATACAGACTTGACAGATGGACCAGAATATGGGTGAAAAACTGGCTAACTGCCAAGCTCAAAAGATAGTGATTAATGAATCAAAATCAAGCTAGCATTCAGTCACAAGTGGAGATCCTGTGGGGACAACACTGCATCTGATACCATTCGGTATCTTTAAAACAAGCTGGATGATAAGATTCGAGGTACCCATACCAAGTGTGGATGCCAGCAATCTAGGAGGAGATGCAGATATTCTGGATAGAAGAGGCACCATTCAGAAAGACCTCGACAAGCTGGGAGACTGGACCAACAAGAATTGCATGAGAATAATCTGAATTCCTGCACCTGAGACAGAAAAATCCCAAGCAGTAGTACAGGATGGGGTCTGACTGGCTGGTGGTGTAGCTCTGTAGAAAAGAACCATAGGTCCTATTGGACAGCTTGCTAAACATGGACGAGCAGTACATCCTTGCAGCAAAGAAAACAAACCATGTCCTAGGCTGCATCAGCAAGAATATATCCATCAGGACAAGGGATGTGGTTATTCCACTGTACTTGGCACTTTTTAGGCTACACCTGGAATACCATGTCCATTTTGGTCTTACTGGTTCCAGAGAGTCACTGAAAACCTTGATATTGTCTGTTGAAGTCCACCAAAATGAGTAAAGGATTGGAGAACATGACATATGAAGGACCTGGATTCCGGCTGACATAAACCAGAATCAAAACAGATGAGAAGCGCTAGAGAACTGGCCCAATTACAAACTGGCCTTCAGAACTGTATGTCAGCTGGAGTCCCAGAAGGAATTTGCACCTGATTGTTATTCAATAGGAACTTCAGTGCTCTTCTTCATTATAATGATATGCTGCACAGACCCAGTATTAATAGAAAGACACTTAGCTAAGGCATAATAACCAGCCATTACATCAATACTTTCAGATGTTTCCAATCTTTCTGTCACACAGTCACCTATTTTTCAGAAAAATGATATCCTAGAAATGCCAGATGCTTAAAGCAGAAGTGATTTCCTCTATACTGGATGTTTCCTTGTTTCAAACTCCAGTGCGATAGTCCTTTACCATCATTTATATTAAGATCTCTCTACACGGTTGTGTTTAGTTGTGGTAGTCAAGCTGTTTTTCAATAAGCTGGTATTAAATTTTGGCCCTAACGGCCTGACTGTAGTAACCAAGAGTGCAGACTGGAACAATATAAGCTGTGCTCGCACCACAGTTTAACCCACTCTTGATTTCCAAAAGAAACTGCCTTAACTTCCTTTGTCACATGTTAAATTGTCTTGCTGGAGTTAACCTTTGAAACTCAGGACCTGAGACCTCTGTATCATGCTATGAGGGTGTAAAGGGTTGCCCAGACTGCAGTTCGAAGCCAGTGTCTCTTATTGCTCTGTGTTCTCTGAAAGTCATGTAAATAAATCATTTCACCAGTTACCTATGGTATCTCCCCATTCCAAGTCTTAAATGTGATGCAGATTTTCATGTTTTTTTTCCAGATGTTTCTTTTTTTGATCTCTCTCTAATTACTTGACAGCTATTTTCTCCTCATCTGTCTATTGAAAGAGGAAACTGGAAAAAAAAAAAGTATCAGCTTAAAAGAACGCCTTTCCATTGGATATGCTTGCAAGGTCTTTGACAAAGAACAGCACCTTGTCTTTCATTCTCATCACAGTAATACTTCAAACTACAGAAAATGGAACCAGGAGCTTGCTGCTTGCATATATTCCTAGGATGCGTGCTGGAATTACAGCGTTTTGGCCAATATGTGTACAAACAGTGTGATCTCCAAAAGCACAACATGAAAAGAAACCTTAACATATGTAACAGTATGAGGGAAGGCTGCACTTTACGTAAACTCAGCCAAAAAGTCTTTGGAGCTAGTTATGGGGAAAACTGATGTAATAGTATGTCATATGGAATATTTTCTCAGTTCATTTAGTTTAAACTAAGTCAGGATTGAAGCAGTTTAATTATTTATTAATAACATGTAACTGACCAGCAGTCATCTATATTTTCAGAGTCAATATCAGTAATACAACATAGAAATCACAAACTAGCCACTTCCAAAATGTTAGTAAGCACCTACAATTTTCTAAATACATTTTTTTAACCAGTCACCAAGCATTCTAATCACAAACACATACACAGCCGCACATTCCCAGATGTGCCATGATACCCATCCCTTCCTCACAGGATGTGTGGGTTACAAGCGCTATTCCCATTTCAGAAGCGTGGATTACCCTACTTGTGTACCTCCTGTAAGAAGACATGGGTGCTGTAGCTTTATTAGTACCTGTGCTGCTCTCCACAATCTATTAATGCCCACACATGGGAGAAAGCACCCCACAACTTCACGCGTGCAGACAAATGCAAGGTGTAGGTCCCCGCTTGCCCCCACCACAGCCGCAGAGCAGGTAGCTCATGGTGTCTGATGGGGATGCTGCTCTCTCTGGCTGAGACAGAGGTGTGATGCCAGTGGGTCAACTTCTGGCAGTGTCAAACTAAGTTTTGACTGCTGCTCTTTCTACTATTAAGTCTCTTTCTGTTATGAATTTTCATGCTTCTCTCATAGTTCTTTTAAGATTAGTTCTTTCTTTGTTTCAAAAGTCTCTTTGAACTTCCCCCATTACTGTTTAATCCTGGCTGATGGTGGTCTTCATCTTAAATACAATCAGTTTTTGGCAAACACCCTACCACACAGTTTTGTGTATTTGATCCACAAACACACACTGTTTAACCTCACATTCTTATTAACAAAGTTTGTTAGCATTTAATGCTTAAGTACTAAGATAAAAATCTTGACAAAAGATTCAGCAAGGATAGGCTGCGTGAACATCACCAAAATGGAACAGCTAGCAAGACGACTTCTCAGAAAAGACATTCTTCGTTGTCTGGAGTTGAGCATGAACATAATAGTAAATAAGCATGATACTGTTGTTAGTTCTTAAAAATTCCCTAGCTTGACTATGGCCTGAATATACAGCAAGCTTCTATGGTGTGAGTGCAAATGCAGCATGCTTGAAACCTGAAATCATAGTCAGGAGATATATAATGTGTCAATACATGTTCATGTTAAAAAGAAAAGGTGACTTAAATATATCTCTGCTACAGATGGCACTGCAAGCATAGTCTTAATTGCTTATTTGCATTTATTAGCTTTGTCTACCTGCTTGGACAGCCAATCTTTGCTGACTTATCTAGCCAAGTACAGAATTTATAAAATTTTATTATATAGCTTTTCTTCATTTCTCATTCTTGAGAAAACATCCTTTCCTTCATAATTATGTCTGTTTTCCAGGTGCTGTTCAATTTCAGCAATGCTAAAATGAAGCACATAGCCTCTGATTCAATATTGTGTATGTTTTCGTATACAAAACAGTTTTTCCCTCCTGTTTTGAAATGTTTTGTCTGCCAAAGGATTTTTGAAGCATTGCTTATTTTTTTATACAAAGGTTCTTTTGCTGTGCTTCTTTTTTTGATGCCAGGGAGGCTTACCAAATGTGTATCTTTTCACAGTTTTGACAGGGCAATATTCAGTTTAATTATTGAATACGAAAATCTCTTACAATTAAAATTAGAATTCTGTTGCCACTTGATGCTTAGTTGGCAGTCTTTGTACACTGTGTCACTTCTTGACATAATCTTAGGGTGCAGTTTCACAAGACAACTGAGCATTGGCTGCTGGGTGAGTTCTCTGATAGTTTAAAACTATCCTTTAGAACCACCTTCCTGGGGTACAGAAGAGCATCAGAGAGGTGCAAGGAAAGCAGCAAGAAGGGGAGGCAGGGTACAGGCTGGAGTAAGGCATCCTTCTGCTTGGGCTGCTTTGATCAGGAAAGCTCAGCCATCCTGTGAACCTCTGCTGACAGAATGTATGAACTAGGAGGGTCAGACCCTGCCAGGAAAATAACTTTATTTTAAGTAATTGACTGAATCAGTGTCTTAAAACATCTGTGAGACCTGCATATGAGGCTTTATGTGCTTTGACTACTACTGTTAGCAATTTGTGTTGCAAAAATTAAAGGCAGGATTTAGAATATTATCAATGCCATGGTATATATTATCATTTTGGATGAGTGTTAGCTTACCAGTAATGTGCTTTTGCTCCTTGTACAAATCCTAGATCTTTTGTATATTGGGATGATTACACCTATCCATTAGAAGACAATAAAAATGCCAATAAAAATGCCGTGCTATCAACTGGGGACTCTGGCCCAACTGTCATACGGGGAGGAGGGAGCAGGGTGCTGTATAATTCCAAAAGATTATACTACATTAAATCTGACTAATTTCATCTCTATTATTATCTGTTTTTAAATGCATGTTTCTTAGTGTCTCAGATGGCATCAAAAGCTCCTCTGGGGAGGGAGGGAGTCTGTTAAATTATTATTTATTAAGTTATAATAGTATTACTATTACTATACAGTTTTGGTTTATGGTAAGAATATGGTCAGTGGTGAAGGTGGGGAGAAGATAACACAACTTCTGGATAAATCTGTCTGGAGGGTGGTATGCACACAGAGCAGGAGGAAAGAGTTGGAAAGAAGCACCAACGAATCACTGTTGGCCCATGGCTGGAATGTCAGCTGTGCTTGTAAAATCTCTCAACGAAGCTTATATTTACAAGAAGGATATTCATAACATGCAACATAATTGAACATAATGTTTGAAAAGGGGTGTCACCAGCCAATCTGTCAAGAGCTCCAGAAGGAACAAAATGTTTTTAATAAGAAAGTGAAGCAGCACTCAGCAACAGAACATGACCGCAAGACAGAGCAACAGGTATGTTTCAAGTGGAAAACCTTCAATGAAAATAGAAAGGTAAAAACAAGAAGTGAATCTTATTTTCAGCTCTACCACACGGAGAAAGAGAAACAATAGGGAGAAAAGGACATGATTTGGGTGCAATTATGTTACTGAAAAGAACTCCTGAATCACTTTGACAAGCAAGAGAGGAAGTAACTTTTGTTACACAACTGAGAACTTCAGTATCTTTGTAACTTCAGACGTCACATTTCGCAGATTTAAGGGAGCCTTGTGCATGTGTGTGTATGTGTGTGACACACATCAGATTACCTTATCACAGAACAGTAAATCTAAGAAAAGGATAATCCTTCTTCTATTTGTCATCAACTTCTGTGGTGGTTTTACCCAGCTAAACAGCAGAACTCCACCTCAACCGCTCACTCACTCCCCCTCCTCAGAGGAACAGGGGTAGAAAAATATGATGGACAAGGGCTCAAGGGTAGAGATAAGGATAATTTAATTAAAGGGAAAAGAAAAAAAAAAAAGAAATACTACAAGCAAAGGCCCGTCAACGAGCGGTGTTCGGCCAGGTCCTGGGAGGCAGGGCCTCAATACGCGTAGCGGTTGTTCGGGAGGACAGACGTCTTCATAACAAGAGCCCCCCCTTCTCCTTCCCCTTTCCCAGCTGTTATTGCTGAGTGTGACACTACATGGTACGGGAAATCCCTTCGGTTGGTTCAGGTCAGCTGTCCTGGTGATGTCCCCTCCCAACTGCTGCTCACCCCCAGCCCACTGGGTTTGGGGGTTTGGAGGGTCTGGGTGCTGTGCCAGCACGGCTCAGCAACAGACACAACACTGGTGCGGGATCGGTGCTGGTCTAGCTACTAGTGCAGAGCACAGCGCTGTATGGGCTGCTGTGGGGAAAGGTAACTCTCTCCCGGCCAGACCCAGTACAACTTTAGTCACAATATTCTCAGCACATTTTCACACAATTTTTCTTAACTTTGCACAAAGCTCAAATCTGCCCAGACAGGTGTCCAGACAGGCAGGTTCTCCTTCTCTACCTTACTTCCCCTCATTCATTCTCTTTCCTTAAAATTTTCTTCTTCTCTGTCGCCCTGCTTTATAGCATACTCCCCATTTGCGCACTACTTGAGCATCATAGTCTTTATACATAGGGTGTATCAATACACTGTTTGGGCCAATCCAATGTACCACTGCCTGGTATAAGCATAACAAGCCATACACACACAGCTCACACACAACTACAGTATTTCCCAGGAACCTGCCTGTAGCTTGAACGGAGGGAGGTAATCAAAGTGTTTTGGTTCTGCCCTCCACATTTTAATGGCAAAGTTGTTTGTGGTTGTGTGGTGTGACCAGTAAAGTGACTGTCTTACAGACAGCAAGATAGCAATAAATACTAGGACAAGAGCTAATTGCTCTTCTTCCTTCAGCAATTTAGGGGGAATAACAGATTGAGCTTCAAGCTTTTCCTCAGAAAATTAGGTGGTAATATTTCCTTCTAAAGTTTCCCTGACAGAATATTAGTCATATCAGGAAAGAGGGGAATGAACAACCCTTTGTTTCAGTTAAAAACATTTCCAAGTTTCATGCAGCATAATGCACCATCTCAGGCTGTCAGAGACTTCTCTGATTATGTGAACATTTTGCAACAATACATTTTAAAACATGTTATATAAACAACCCATATCATAATCCTAGTTCACTTATGACTTTTTGCCCTTTGTGGTTTTTTGGGGGGATACCATGTGTGTTCAGCACCTAATTATACAGTATGCGTTAAACTTACTTGCATCATGAATTATGGTAGTTAGAAGAATTTGACTCTCCAGCTTTCGACATGCCAGGTTGGAGTAATTTTAACATTAGCAGACTTAACACTTTACCACACACACTACTTTTCCTGAAGTAATTTTAAAATTAGATATAGAAACCAGAATTTTATTCAGCACTGAATATGTTTACCTTCAGCTTCCAGTGGCTGGATCAAGTCACAGCCTTGACTGTGATATTATCCTCTATTATCAAGTTGTCATTTCCTATTAGGGTTCTTACAGTTCTTGATGAAATAACCCATTTTAACTTGTCAAAGAAAGGTGTACTTGATTGTGTGTTTGCACCTCTCTTGCAGAGCTGATCAAACTGCAGCACATTGGTTAACACTACGTATGCTGGGTAAAAGAAGGCGTGAGAGGAAGTAAGTTAGTAAGGGGCACTGGTACTGGTATCACTTGGTCTCAGACTTTGACTGCCTACCCAGCTCAGCATTGGGCTCTGATTCCTCACCACTCTTCCTTGACACATGGCTCTCAAATGCAAAATGATTTTCATGACTGTTTCAAGAAAACTAGACACTCCTGGTTTAAGGTCTGTCTTCTAATGCTTAAACTGTGGACACCATAACTGGAAATCTATCCTGATCAGAATAGAGGAAAATGAAACACAAGCCTGTTTACTTCAAAGGATTATTCCTCTGTATACGCATACAAGTATTACCTTACCTTCTCCTAGCCAGCAAACTACATGGGGAACTGATGTTGTGATTGTCCACTAGAATTTGCCCTTTTCAAACTCCATGAGTGCCAAGATGGGGTTCCCTCACCTATGGTGTACAGTCCTGTAGGACTTCACATTGGACAATTTATTATGGTTTTGACTTCACACACCTAGATGTATCTTTCTCACTCACTAGAAGAAAGCCAAAACACCTCAGAAGATTTAATCAAATAGGAATTACAGTAGTCATGGAAAAAAAATAAGATGGGAATCCCACCAAGACGTAATTACTTTAGGACATTCTATCCCTTTTCAAACAATTTCCACAGTCTCTTAAAAGAAAAAGTCAACAATTTTTCTTAAATGCTGGTAAGAGATATCCAAACAGACTTAATGAATGCATACAGTTGCTGGATATGTTTTAAAATGAGAACACAAGACTCTTTCTCAAAGGTCTGGGTGTACAGCAGAGCAGTAGGTCCCCTCCCAGCAGCCCCCCTGCCCTCCCTCACCCATGTGTGCTCAGAGGGGCAGCCTCTCACCAGGAGCTGGGGACCACATGGTACCTGCTGCTTCTCCTCCTCAGTAAATGTAGTCCTTATCCTCCTGGGGAGGCTCTGCCCCAGGGGAGACACCTTCCTGCAGGTGTCTAAATAGAGCGGAGCAACTCAGGTCCTTAATACACTTTAGCAGTGCCAGTAGTCTTCTAGTCTGATATTCTGTGAATATAGATGAAACTGGCAAGACAGGACACACATACCCTTATAGATCAGACGTGTGGGATGTACTAGGGCACCTCAAATATCTATTTGAGTTCCAATTGCAATTCCTAGGACTCCGCTGTCACTGTCACAAACATTTAGTTCAAATCCAGGTGCACCAAGCAGAATTCAGTTGTCTGAATACAGGCTCTGCCATGCCACTTCAGGTATCTTGAGGAATCTCTCCCGACCCGCAACTGTGTGGTGGGCTGACCTTGGGTGGCTGCCACACCTGCACCCAGCTGCTCTCTCACTCCCCCTCCTCAACAGGACAAAGAGAGAAAATAAGATGGAAAAGCTCATGGGTCAAGATAAAGACGGGGAGATCCCTCAGCAGTTACTGTCGTGGGCAAAACAGACTTGACTTGGGGAAAAGAAATTTAATTTATTGCCAGTTCAATAGAGTAGTATGGTGAGAGAAACAAAGACAAAAACTAAAACGCCTCCCCCCAGCCCCAAGCAGAGCAGGGGGCTGGGGCATGGGGCTGGGGTCAGCCCATAGCAGCCCCTCTCTGCCACCCCTTGCTCCCCCAGCTGTGCCCTGATCCAGCGTGGGGCCTCCCCAGGCTGCACCCGAGGCGCCCACCCGTGGCTGCGAGGCCCGGCCATGCCCTGTGGTGGGGCCTTTGGAGCTGGCTGGAACTGGCTGTGTCCGGCACGGGGCAGCCCTGGCCTCCCTCACACAGCAGCCCTGCAGTGCCCCGCTACCAAAACCTGGATGCTTGGGCCTGGTACCAGCTGCTACCCCAGCGCAACACAGGCCAGAGGCAAACACGATGCTGTGTCCACCTCCTCTGCCTAGAGGTCTCAAACACCCTAGTGTCTCTCAAATGACACTGAATCTTTAACTGTAGGTAGCTGAATGCTTTTGGTACAGTGTGATTCAAGTCCTTTAAGTTAGGTGTCCGGTGCATTTCAGATATGCTACAGTATCCTGCCTGATCACAAGATGCCATATCACAGATGGTGGATGAACCCAGCCCTAGAAGCACTGGTATCCTTTTGTACTTTAGCACTAAAGATGACCCTTCATTTTGACAAATAGAGTATTTGGTCTCACGAGTTACAATTACATGATTGAATGTTGAATTGCTTACTGTGACATCTTTTTGAAACTCCTGAAAACCCCTGGCTGTCAAATTGCCATGTAGGAAATAATCCTGCAGTTGTATCAACAACACATCCCAGTGCAATGCTTCATAGGCAGAAAAGATTAACTTATTTTAAAACACCGTTGATCTCAGTATCTCACACTCTCATACCCACAAGCGCTAAAGATGCATGCAAGCAGTCTGCTAAGCACTCAGGCACAAAAGCATCCCTGTCTAGACAGGCTGTCCAGGATTGCTTGCAATGACTTAGAGGGCAAGGGCCGTCAGTTTCCAAGCCCTTCCCTGCACTGACTGGGTGCATTTTAGGAGTGCGCTGGGTTTGGATGTGTCTCACCATCTCCTTCAGAAGCTGTGACTGATCTCTGTCCTGTCCCACCTCTGTGACTGACCAGGATTTAGTCACTGACTGTTTCAGATCTTTTTTTTTTTTTTTCCAGATCTGGTATTTCTCAAGGACTAACTCACTGGCTGATCTTTATGTCGGTTGTAATAGAGATGTCAGCTGACATCAGACAAAGAACTTAACACGGGGACACTTTAAGGAAACAGAGCTTGGATTTGGTACATTCTTCTGAGCACCAATGAACGAAAGCCATCTCTGCTAAAATATATCTCCTTTTCTAGCAACAGAAGACTTTCCCTGGATTTTCCCTTAGTTTTGCACCATCCAGCCTGTCTTGTTCTTTTTCTTCTTCTTGTCCTGGCCAGGCTGCTGTTTGGCACCCTGCCTTCCCTTCCCCTGTCCTCTTTGTCAAATGGCTGGGGCAGGTCTTCTGTCCAAGGCATGATGTTGGCCTCCTTCTTTTAAGGTTTTTTCTTGAATACAGACTAGCTCTGAGACCTCATGATGTGCTAGTGTTTCCAACCTGTCCAGAACAGCCTTAGAAATGTATCAACATAAGCTTTTTGTGAAGTCTTGAGCAGCACTTTTAACAATTTCCGAACTTATTTTCAAAAGCAGAATGACCTTTCCAAACACGCTGTTGAGTGTACTTCCAACCCTGCCCCATACACAACAGGAACACCTCAAAAGCAAGGCAGACCATTGCGACTCATGACTCATGTGCAAGGTTGAGTCCCCCTAATTCTTCACCATTACCATTTTGGCACAGCTTTCTTAAAATATCAGAGGCTTCTGGGACTGATGATACAGCTTCACAATCACCTTCCTAAAGCAAAATGGAATGTGCTTGGCCAGGTCACCTGGGGTGTAACAATTTCTAAAATGGTGACCCCAGGCACAAAAAGGTGGAGTCACAAGACAGCTATTAGGGGTGGGGCTGCCTCTGAAAGGCAGGGATATGGCTCCTGTCACTTCCTATCTGGGACAAAAGTGTCCTTTGCAACACTCCTAGTACATCTTTATTTTACACTTTTACTTGTTTTATTAATCTCTTCCATCCAAAAGCAGATGACTCTACACTCTATAGGGTGCAAACATCCAAAGAATTCAAACTTACTAAGGCTGCTACTGAAGCAAAATCAGAATGAGAAAATTAACATTCAGGTCCTCTGGCTCTTGATATGAATTATAAAGAAACTATTATTTATTAGTACTAGGGTGTTTAATAAATTATCTGTTAACTTAATCCTTCAAAAGAAGAGAAAATACATATTTACCACCACCCCCCAAAAAAATCATAATTAGTATATACAATTGCAGAGTCCTGTTTTCCCTTATGCTACTCATTTAACATATTTTTCTTTTTTTTTCCCCTAAGGTAAAATAATGCTGAATCAATCTCAGAAAAGAACTTAATTCCTGACAGTGGTTACCCTGTTCCCATACATGTATTTTTCCGTGAAATTCTTGCCCATCAAAAGTGCAGTGTAATTTGATCCCTCAGAATGCTGCCAAGTCAGCTCTGATTCTTTCCCTCTTTTATAATAAGAAATGTCTGCTGAAAACCATTCTTCATGTTCTGTGCTGCCAGGTTGCAAGCCTAAATTTTATTCCCAGTACTGGCTATATGTGGCCTCATTGTAGGGCTAAATGTCTACTTCTTGTGAGGTAGTGAGAGACCTTTTGCAAGCTGAGGGCTGCTCAGCTAAGTTGCAACAGCTTAGAAAGACTGCCAATTTGACATCTGATACATAGAATGAAATAAGTCACAAAGCTTCAAAAATATTTTAGGGATGAACTTTGTTACGGTAGGTTCAAACAGAGAAACTGAAGTGTTGCTAGATAACCAATCTATGTTTTGTTCACACTGTTTGTGCACATGCCATTACATGCAGAAATCTGTTTCTTCTCTGCAACACCTGTGGGGGGTTTATTTGCTTTTCACCATTCCTGAAGCACCACATATAGTCAGATAGAGCAGACCACACCTAGGATTACTTCACTGTCCTTTCAAATAAAATAAAAAAAAAAAAAAGAATTTTGAAGGATTCTGAGAGAGATGAGAGGAAACGTGAGTGGAAAGGAAATGTACATGAAGAATTTCAGTACAAATAACCTCACTTTCTATTTTTAAGAAATATCCTCTATGTACAACAGCTCTGTGAATGTCACCGACAAGTTACTTTGATGCTCCATGTCAGCTTGGCAGCAGTGGTCAAAGATGAAGATTTATTTTGCTGATCTGATCTGAATTCTGGTAGGGAAAGCCTGACTGAATGACAAATCCAGGTTAGTAATCTCACAGCATATCATGAGGTGGACCACTATCCTTTTTAATAATATTTATGTGGAAATGGTTGGTTGAAAGCCCGGGTCTTTTCACAGTGAACAGAAACAGCTTGGGTGATCTCCTGGAGAGTCTGAACATGTGATTTTAAAAGAAGAGAGCCTTAATAACCTTGAAGGAAAGAAAAGCACATTCTGGTCTAGACACATGATGCTTGAGAAAGCAAACTGGGAAGTTACTTGATTAATTCAAGAAAAATTAAAAATCAAACACAACAGTAGGGAGAAATTCTAGTGGTATCCAAAGAGATATTCTATTCTTTATTAGAAAAAATTATGGTTCCCTACATCGCCATACATCTGTTAGATACTCATATTTCCCCTGCCCTCCTCATACTGCAGCAGGTAAGAAAACAATATCCATAGATTTTGGAAGAATTTAATAATTTTAGCTGAGCAAGTGTTCAAAGAAAGGGACCTAAAAGTACACATAGAAATACACTTAATTTCCAGTGGAACAAGGGATCTTTCTATAGAGAAAGCATTTTAAGTAATCCTTGAAATCCCTGAAAATCTGTGAGGTGAAAATAAAAGAGAGAATCTGGTCAACAGGAGAAGGAAGAGGTGGGCAGAATAGATAGCAGAGTATGCTTCAGTATCTAGGTCTAATGCAGCCATGGTCCAGGCACTTTGTCTTCAAATATGTATGTCAAGGAAATTGGAACTAGTAGTTTGAAATTGAAAATAGATCAACAGACACTGCTCTGTGAAGACACAGTCCATTTAGCCAAGTAAGTACACAGAATAGATTCTTTGTGAGGTCATCTCTCAATGGAGATGTAAAAAAAATCTGGCAGAAAAAAAAAATCTTCTAACTTCTTGTCTTAGCCCCAGCAGGCAGCTAAGTGCCACACAGCCACTAGCTCACTCTCCCCAGGTGGGATAAGGAGAGAATCAGAAAGGTAAAAGTGCAAGAACTCATGGGTTGAGATAAAGACAGTTTACTAGGTAAAGCAAAAGCTGCGCACGCAAGCAAAGCAAAACAAGGAATTCATTTGCTGCTTCCCATGGGCAGGCAGGTGTTCAGCCACTGCCAGGAGAGCAGGGGTCATCACACATTACAGTTTCTTGGGAGGACAAACGCCATCACTCCCAACGTCCCCCCCTTCCTCCTTCTTTACCCCAGCTTTTATGGCTGAGCATGACGTCATATGGTATGGAATATCTCTTTGGTCAGTCTGGGTCACCTGCCCTGGCTATGTCTCCTCCCAACTCCTTGTGCACCCCCAGCCACCTTGCTGACACAGCAGCACAAGGAGCAGAAAAGTCCTTGACTCTGTGTAAACACCGCTCTGCAACAACCAAAACCATCACCAGTACTTTCATCAAAAATCCAAAGCACAGCATTGTGTGAGCCTCTACGAAGAAAATCAGCTCTGTCCCAGCCAAAACCACGACACTTCTGTACTGTGAATTGGAGTCCTTTGGGCCTGGGACAAATCAGATGATCTGACTTCTGTATCAACTAAGCTTGGAAAAATAGTAGGGCTTTCAGAGACCTAAGGAAGAGCTGTAGGAGTTCTGGTACTGAAATAGTTTTGATAGACTGGCACAGTGAATATAATATGGCCTTTCTCTATCTCACCTTGGTAGGACCTTCAGTAACAATAGAATCTGAAGAAAGACAGCAAGCCTGACAGATACAACAAAAATTGTATCCAGAGGAGACCTAAGTACTGACTTATTGGCACTTCCTGTTGATGTGGAAAGTAAATACTTTTTGTCCGATTTTTTTCAAAACTGAGAGATCATCATGAGGATGATATTTGGAGATCAACCAAACTCTACTGGAATTGATCTCCTTTATACTCTATAAAAAAAAATCACCTGAGTTTTCTTGCTGGTGAATAGGTATCATGGGTAAGAGAACCACGCAAATAAGTGGATTTGGTTTTCTGTACAGCAGTCTTATCTAGCAAATGTGTCTTGGCAGAAAATGGGAACTTTACACATCGGCATTTGCTGATATAGCACATGATGTCAACAGCGGGATACGTACACTCTGGGTATTGAACTGAAATACTTTGCTCACATATCACACAACCCTAAGCTATAGCATGTTAAGCTTTTTTCTTCCTCTTAGGAGGTTGGACATACACGTGACCTATATGACAAGTTTTCTCTAAATGAACTCTACAGCCTGCAAGAGCTGATGTCCTTGATCCTTGCCAAGGACCAAGAAGCTCTAGGAGTATGTTCCATGTATCCAAAAGAATGTTTTGGAAATAATCTTTGCACTGAGTCACTGAACTGAAAGAATTTCCCTCCACCTCCCCCAACACACACACACACCTTGTAGCAATGAGATGGTTTACTTGTTCAAGGGCTTAAACTTACATAAGGCAAGCAACACCTGATAATATGAGGTCATTTACTGATGTGTGTTGGAAAACAAGCTCATTCCCTCAGGAAAGTGAAGAGCTTAAAGGAATCCATTCATCCTTGAATCCAAAGTACTTATCCTTCACTGATGCAATAATCACTGGCAGTGAATGTGAGATAAGATGAATATAAAGAAAGCTCATATTCCTTAGAGCATATTTCTTATCAATGCCCTAGTCAGCAAGATAAAAGGAGGCAGACACTTTCTTGGAGACACTGACACGTTCTACGTTATTAAGAGGCACTAACAATACAGGCAATTGGTAAAGTAGTATTGCCTAGGCTTTGTGATGGTACTTCAGCTGTCTCAAAAGGACCATAGATCAGCATCTACCATTTCTCAGGACTATGCAAGAAGAGGGGCTTGTTTACAGATGCTGAGATATATGGAAAGACTTGGATTTCTCCTAAAAAGAATAAGGATGTCCTGTTTTTGAGAATAAGGGCTATGCTTAAGCTTTCCCTTGATACTGGGTCAGAGTGAGTGGCATGATAAACTTTAAATGAGTCCAGTTACAGCTGCAGAAAAGACAGGATGCTATTAGTGGGGCAAATCTGGAATCCACAGACATCTTGGTTTGAGAGGATGCAGTGGCATCAGGACATGAACACTTGCACTTTGTCTCTGATGTATAGCTATTGTTGTTAATTCTGCATTTTAAGACCTTTTCATGTTCTACACTTGAAAGATACTTGAAAGTTCAAGCACCAGGAACTTGTCACTTTGACACTGACAGTGCACATTGCATGTGAGTTGGAGGAGAGAGTTTCATTCTCCCAAGTTGCTCAAGGGCCAGAAAGTCTACTGAGGTGCAATACAAACTCTTCCCCAGGGCAAAATGAGCAGGGAACACTTGCCATGCATAGAATCATAGAATCACTTAGGTTGGAAAAGACCTCCAAGATCATCAAGTCCAACCGTTAACCTAGCACTGCCAAGCCTACCAGTAAACCATGTTCCTAAGCACCACATCTACATGTCTTTTAAATACCTCAAGCGGTGGTGACTCAACTACTTCCCTGGACAGCCTGTTCCAATTCTTTACAACTCTTTCAGTGAAGAAATTTTTCCTAATATCCAAACTAAACCTCCCCTGGTGCAACTTGAGGCCATTTCCTCTTGTCCTATCACTTGTTGCTTGGGAGAAGAGACTGATCCCCACCTCGCTACAGCCTCCTTTAAGGTAGTTGTATAAAGTGATGAGGTCTCCCCTGAGCGTCTTTTTCTCCAGGCTAAACAATCCCAGCTCCCTCAGCTGCTCCTCAAAAGACATACTCTCTAGACCCTTCACCAGCTTCATTGCCCTTCTTTGGACACACTCCAGCGCCTTGATGTCCTTCTTGCAGTGAGGGGCCCAAAACTGAACACAGTATTCGAGGTGTGGCCTCACCAGAGCCGAGTACAGGGGGACAATCACTTCCCTAGTCCTGCTGGCCACACTATTGCTGATACAAGCCAGGATGCTCTTGGCCTTCTTGGCCACCTGAGCACACTGTTGGCTCATATTCAACTGGTTATTGACCAATACCCCCAGGTCCGTGTCTGCCAGGCAGCTTTCCAGCCACTCTTCCCCCAGCCTGTAGTGCTGCATGGGGTTGCTGTGCCCCAAGTACAGGACCTGGCACTTAGCCTTGTTGAACCTCAAATGCAGTTGAAGAAGCTCATGGGAGTGGGGCATATTGTCTTAATAAGGCAATCACAAGGAACTGAAATGGTGCTGGGTCAATTTCAGTGTGGCTTGCATAGTTGCAGAAAGGATGGAGCTATGTTTCGTAGCTTCTCTGGAAAGGCACATATATGCTCATAGAGGGAAAGCAAATGTGGACTAGACATCTTAAAATGCTCCTGGTAGGAGCAGTTACCTCTCTTTTTTTTGTTGTTGTTTTGTTTTGTTTTTGTTTTTGTTTTTGGAATCCTGTAAAATCAGAATGATCCTTAAAACATTTCCAAGCCACTTCACCCAAGAACCTTATTCTTTGCTGAAATTAAGTTTTTTGTAATAGGAAAAGTAGCTGGTAAACATATGACTATAACAGACAACAGTCCTTATGAAAGCAAGTAAAGAATGTATATCCCACTGAAAGTGCAGAGATAGGCTGTATTGTCTGGGTTGGAGGTTTGCCAGTAGAAAGCACTTCAGTTGTTGTGAAGAATGTCAACAGGATGTTGTCTTAATTGTAAAAATCTCCTATGAAATATTTCAGTCATAATCCTGAGAGAGAGCTGAGTGCATATTTTCCTCTAAGGGCAAATTTAAGTCTAAAAAGTTCAAAACCTCAAACTAGTGGTGTTTTAGTTGGCAGGAAAAATCCTGGGTAGGACACAAATGTGAAACTTTTATGCATGTTAGCCTTCCCTAGGCCTAGGGAAATCAATGTTATTTTAAAGCATATGAGTTCATGCATTTTAATTAGCATATGCTTAGAATACTGTTTAACACTTAGTATTTACCATACACAGATTAACCTTGCTTTAGAAATGTACTATCTAATCATGATCAATGTTAAGGAGTATGTCTACACTGTTTGCAGCTTGACACTTGCAAATTAGCTATTAATTCAGATCTGCTTGCTAACTTGCTGTGCAGTGTTTGAGGTCATCCAGGCAGTACCACTGAAAGTGATTTCTTTACAGAGAAGGCCAGAATTAAAGAGATTCATCATATGAATAAGCACTACATATGATGGCTCTTGACAGTCTGGTATTGGTACTTCCAAATTAACCACAGCTTTTCATTCCCCTTTCATACAAGTCCTGCACTGACCACTGACAAAAAGAAAAAAAAAAAAAAGTTTATTTTCCATTCTCTGTACTGAATATCCCAACTTTAATAGGAAACCTAAGATTACCTCTTTCAGTCATGGATCTCCCTTTTTCTCATATTCTCTCTTTTCCCCTAACTTTATCGTGTATTGGACTGTAAAGATGATAACGCGAAAAGTATGTTGAAATAAATTATTCTTTTCTGTTTTTCTGTGAACAGTCTGAGTAGGCCTCTGCTCACATTCTACAACAGAAATGAGGGGAAAAAAAAGAAACAATAAAAAGTCATTATTCTTGACTGAAAACAAGCAAATATGTGCTGAAACTGTTGCTGGCCATATCAGTAGTACAGCGGTGTTTGTAGTACTGCTGATCCAAATGCCTGACCTACCAGACTGAAATGAGATGAAAACAGGATTTAGAAGAGAAAAAGAAAGGGAAAATTGATCTTAAAACATTTCTACCCTTCTGTACTCCTTCAGTTGCATGTCTTCCTTACACATATTATGACCATTTTTTTCTCTCCATCACAGAAGATAGTGGGTTAACAAAGAGATTATCCTGGAAAAGCATTTTTTGGATAACACCTTCAAAAAATGACCAAATGACAGATGTAACTGGCAGCAGGCAAGTACACTATGTGCTGACTGTTCTTCAAAGTCCAGGCCTTGGAGGTTTATAAGATTTAGCTAGACAAAGCCACAGTTAAGATGGTTGTGTTGAGGATGGTCTGCCTTCTAGTGAGATATTGGACTACATGACCCCAGAAGAATAAATAAATTACTTTCTTTTACATCTATTTTCATATGTAAGCTTAGAGATGTCTATTGAAATCTGTCCACAAGGCATAGTTAGAAACAAAATAACATTGCAAAATGAAGAGACATTGATAAATGAACAAGAAAAAGGAATAATGAGTCCTTTCTAAAGACAAACAATGCCTGTTATTTTGCATTTTTCAATTTGTGACTGCAAGCTGTGCCCAGGAAAGATGCTGAGATAAGAAATGAGAGACCTGTAGTGAATGCAACCTGACAGCTGTGCAGCAAAATGATGTCAAAATGCTTTTCTGGAGTTAGTGATTATGTATACTTAAGATCTAAAGTGGAAAGTAAAGAAACCCCCCGGTTTTAGAAATTTTTCTTCTGGGACTCCACATGCTTCAGCTACAGCTTATTCATGAGACTACTAGTCTGACAATCTGAAAATCTGAGTCAAATGTCAAAGACATTAAAACAAATGAGTCACAGGCTGGTATTCACTCTGCTGAAGACATGGCTTTGGTTGTAGAAAGAAAATGAGAGCTGAGATGAATGATTGTGAGGCACAACATTTCTACCAAATTTCAGTGGCTCTCTAGATTAGTTTTGTCCAAAATTTGTACTTGCTTGTGAGATACCTTAAACCACAGGAGCCTTAAACCACCACACACGTATTGACATGTGGAACACATTGGTGAGATTTATTCTTTTCCGTTAAGAAAACAAATTAAAGTCAGAGTCAAAGAGAGAAGTAGACAGAAATTACTCACTCTGAATTTATCATGAAAGTTCACACTGCACAGGACTGGAAGTCTTATCCTACTAGGAACAGGGTTTTACTTCCAGCAGCAAATTGGAATGATCACTTCAATGATGGTTTATCATCTTACCAAGCACCTGAGTCAGTGTCTTTGTTGGACAGTGCAGAATCAAGAATCTTTCAGACGAATTTGAAAAGGCACCTCCCTTCTGGAATTCAAAGCACCTATTCAGTAGCAGTTTAGGTTAGTGTATAAGAAAAGTATTCTGTGAACATAACATTAGATGTGCTGAAGTTGTTGCTGTGTAAATTCTCACTCCAAATCTGGCACAAATTTGTACATTTAAATAGGGAGTGGAAACTGCTTGTCACAAATAGCACCAGACTCAACTGCATTGTTAATTTCATGAGCTGCTTTTGACAGCAGATATTGAAAATAACTGGATGATGCAAATCTACTTCTGTTTTTTCTCTTTCCCTCCACACAACAGAATATTTATTACCGCAGTAGTATAAAATTAGCTGAAATATCCAAAACTACAAGGTTGATCATCACAATGTGTTTTACTCTGCTGTTAACAGAGATACCTTTTTCCTGTTGTAAGCATTTTCTGTAGAATGTAATATCTTCTGGCATGAAGAAAAACAGTTCTAGCTTAATACTTATGCCAATTGATTTTGAAAGCATTTTTGCTTTAATTTTCATGGTGAGTTACTTATATTTTTCATGCTTATTTGAACAGACATTTGAGCAGTTACTGTAATTCACTCCTAGTTATTCAAACTGATTTTTTATTGCCTAAACAATTAGCAATTAGTGAAGTAGGAATTGGATCCAATAAAGATCTGAATTCTTTTTAACTAATTTATGAGGCTTTAGACATTTAGCCTTCTTACCCTTTATTGATAAACATCTGCTTGCTAATAATACTGAACAAACAGCAAATCACAAATTGCTCATTGCTAGGTGCTCCTGAGCACTTCTACTGAAGAAGTGCTGAAATGTGCCCATGCTGACATAAAGACTCCCATTACCCTCCAAGTAACGTAAGATTAAGCCCCAGTTCTTGAATTTAGTTTCGGAGAAGGAGGAATGATAAAAGCTTCATTATTATTATAAAGGTGGCTTATACTTGTACATAAATACCTCAACTATATTGGTCTGCACTATTCTAGGTAGTATAGAAACAAGTAATATATCAGAACCTCCAGTCCAAAAGCAGCTTATGATATTAAAGAGCAGTTATAACTGGTGAATGAGAAGACAAGTCAGGATGGGTGGAGGGGAATAGAAGACAATGTGGAAATAAATAGAAAAGATTAGATATGAGTTTTGCCAGGTAATACTAGTAATGCTGCCATATCTCTGCTTTGAGTTTTATATGCAAAAAATAAAATGTGTAATTGCTCCCTGAAGAACATGTGTAATAGCATATTTGAGATCCATTTCTACCATTTCTACTGTGCATGTCCTACATAGTCAACCTATGCACATGCTGTCAATGCAATGTATCCATAGCCCTTACAGGAGAGCTATTAACTGAATACAGGTCATAAGAGGTCTAATGTGAAATCCTAGATTTTCTATGTCAATGCTGCAGAGTTCATCTGCAAATGTGCAGGAACTGTGACTTCCAGCCAAAATGAAATTCCAGTCAAATGACAACACTAACAAGACTCTGTGAAATAAAACACAGTATTGGAAAAGAGTACGTGCATGTGAAGACCTTGATAAACAATTTCTCAGAGGATAAGAGACAACACTTGTCCTCAGATTTCTGGTTTGTTGTTATCTGTTTTATGGTAGTGATGCCTGGGGTTCCTAAACTGTTAGAGTCCGCTTTCTGCTGTGTGCAAATAAAAGGTCTGTGTCCCTTCTAAGAGCATGTTATTCTTTCAAAAACAAACAAACAACAACAACATAAATAACTTTCTTTGCATTTCTATGTCATATCTTTTATGTCAGTTGTATCTGTTCTCATAAGCTTTCATAGAAAAGTTTATAATTAAAATAAATTTCAGTGGAAGTCNCAGAGCCAAGGACTTTCCAGCTCCTCGTATTGCCCTGCGAGCGAGGAGGCTGGGGGTGCACAAGAAGCTGGGAGGGGACAGGACCAGGACAGCTGACCCAGACTGACCAAAGGCATATTCCATACCATATGATGTCATGCTGAACAATAAAACTGGGGGGGCTGGCCGGGGAAAAGGGCGGCCGCTGCTCGGGAACAGGCTGGGCATCGGTCAGCGGGTGGTGAGCAATTGCATCGTGCATTGCATTGTGTACACTTGCTTTGTATATTCTTTTACTATTGTCATTATTATTATTATCATTATTTTTCCTTTCTTTTCTGTCCTATTAAACTGTCTTTATCTCAACCCACGAGTTTTTTTTTTTTTTCCTTTTTCGCGATTCTCTCCCCCATCCCACTGGGTTGGGGGGGGAGAGTGAGCGAACGGCTGTGTGGTGTGTAGCTGCCTGCCGGGTTAAACCACAACACTTGTAGAAGATATTTTACTATTGATTTCTTAGAATTCAAATATGGCAGAGGAGGACTTAGAAAAGAACAGGATGTAAACATAACATAACGGGATTTACTTTTCAGCATTGGTTACACTTTTCTGGTACATCAACAGCCATCTACAACTGCTTGTAAGAGAAGGAGTGCTACTTATGAAGAAATAGTCAATCCTTCAGCAGTAGAAATCAATATCATTTAGCGTTGTGACACCTTTCTGAAAATACACTGCTCTGTTTACTTAGACACTATGAGATGATAAAGAGAATTCCTACATTTTAATACTCTAACTCCTTCTCCAACCTTTTCTCACTAGATAAAGGCTGCAGTAAGGACGTTCTTGTGGGAGTACTTCCAGAACTGACAGTCCAACAGGTAAAGGTAAGACTGTGCTTACAAGTTAGTAAGGGCAACATGGGACATCCTCATCTCAGAGCTGTCAGGGCATCATAGCAAAGATTTTGGGCAGAGAAGTGCCTAGCGGATGTGCCTCCTAGAGTGATCCAGGTGTGTAAACATAAAGGCAGCATAAAGCCATGTACATACTCATACATATGCTGCACAGAATTTCCTTTTTCACAGCTTCTGTGTAAAGTGCTTATGGCTCTGGTTTATCTTTTAATTATTTTGTCTCCTCTTTACATTAAGCAAATAGCAAACATGATCTGCCTTTATCTTTTTCTAAGTAGCTTTCTGTTTTGCTTATTTGAATATTTACTTTCCAAATCAATGCAAGACTCTTTTCCTGTGCCTGATGAGTGTTTTAGACTAATAACCACAAAAGTAGTGTTGGAACCAGCTGAAGCATTCCATATTTCAAGACTGTTGTGGCTAAGCTGAATTCCAACAAAGCTTCTTCCTTTTAATCTCCAGTCTTCTGAATTTGCCCACGTTTGAACTAAAAAATCATGTACATACAATATAACTGGAGAAATATCACCCATAAAGTCTTGGGGAACCTCTGTTTAGAAAGTCAACACTCACATTTCACATGCGTGCATATGAGATTGTCCCACAAACTTGCTGAACAGGTATGACATTGTATTGGGTTTATGTGGCAAAGGTTTGGTAGCAGGGGGGCCACAGGGGTGGCTTCTGTGAGAAGATTCCAGAAGCTGCCCCATGTCAGATAAGAGCCAGCTCCAGCCGGCTCCAAAAGGGACGCACCGCTGGCCAGAGCTGAGCCAGTGAGCGATGTTGTTTGCGCCTCTGTGAGAGCATATTTAAGAAGGGGAAAAAACTGCTGCGCAACAGCAGCTGGGAGTGAGAGGAGTGAGGAACAGCCCTGCAGACACCAAGGTCAGTGAAGAAGGAGGGGGAGGAGGTGCTCCAGGCGCCGGAGCAGAAGTTCCCCTGCGGCCCGTGGTGAGGCCCATGGTGGAGCAGGCTGTCCCCCTGCAGCCCATGGTGTACCACGGCGGAGCAGATCTCCACGCTGCAGCCCGTGGAGGAGACCACGGTGGAGCAGGTGGATCTGGCCTGAAGGAGGCTGCAGCCCATGGAGAGCCCCCGCAGGAGCAGGCTCCGGGCCGGACCTGTAGCCCGTGGAGAGGAGCCCACGCAGGAGCAGGTGATCCGGTGGGAGCTGCCACCCGTGGGGGACCCATGCTGGAGCAGTTTGCTCCTGAAGGATGGACCCCGTGGTACGGACCCATATTGGAGCAGCTCTTGAAGAGCTGCAGCCTGTGGGAAGCCCACGCAGGACCCGTTTGGGAAGGACGGCATCCCGTGGGAGGGACCCCACGTTGGAGCAGGGGAACAGAGAGCGACCATGAAGGAGCGGCGGAGACGAAGCGATATGGACTGACCGTAACCCCCATTCCCCATTCCCCTGCGCCGCTCGGGGGGAGGAGGTAGAAGAGGGTGGATGGGGGGAAGGTGTTTTTAGTTTGCTTTTAGTTTCTCACTGCTCTAGTTCGCTAGTTATAGTAATAAATTATACTAATCTCCCTATGTTGAGTCTGTTTTGCCTGTGACGATAATTAGTGAGTAACCTGCTTGTCCTTATCTCAACCCTTAAGCCCTGGTCCATCATGTTTTCTCCCCCTGTTTCTTTGAGGAGGGGGAGTGAGCGAGCGGTTGTGGTGGAGGTCGCCTGTTTAGCTGGGTGAAACCACCACAGACATGAAACACTATTGTTTATCAGGATGTACATGCAAGTTCTTGTTTGGATTAGCAAGTATGCCACACTGAATTTACCACAATCATTTTGACAGCAGTAGGTGTTATCAGCCATTAATTTCACAAGCACAGGGTGTCTTGAACAGTAGTTGAAAGCAGATTTCATTTTTCCACCAAGAAGATCAAGACAAGAAAAGATAAGATGTTTTATGGCTTTTACTTCATTAAGTAAGAGAGTAAAACAAAGAGAAGCCACTAGCCAGCAGAGGGGATGAGCTGACATATTGATGATTGGAAAAGGAAGACTACAGATGATTCTATCAACAGTTAGAGATCATGAAAGGTAGTGCCTCCTTCACACGAAGTTGCACACTTGAATGCAATGCCAGGCAGAGAAAAGTCTGCTGCCTCTAGTTGTACAATTATATTGTTCTCCACATATAAAAATAAAACACTTGTTCTTCTGAAATTTATTACCTGTTATAACCTCAGAGTATAAATCTGCCATATAACATGAAATATCACACAGTATTATTCCATGAAGTGAACCAAAAATGTTTGAATTCTAATGCATTTGTATATATTGATAGCAAGCATAAAACAAGCCTGCCTCCCTATTCCACCAGCCACTACTTACTTCTTGTTACCATGACAATTCAGCAACTTAATATCCTCACCAAAATCTACTGAAAAAAAAAAAAAAATCTATTCCAAGGGCTAGTTAAAAAAAAAAAAAAAGAACAAATCATCATCCTACATTATAAAAAGAGAATGTCTCAGTTTCAGACCACAGGAAGCCTGATGAATCAACAAAATAGCAAGATGTATTAAAATCTCAGGCATAGTTTGAACTGTTGAGGAGAAGCTCTTCACACAGATTCAGTCTTTGGACATTGGCCTTCAAATGTGAAAACTGGCCAAATGCAACTTTTTTTTTTTTCTGTAGCAGGTCAGACACAGATTACACTATTTGTCTAACAGTAATTTATCCAGCATATTTTCACATGGCTGTCATTTTCTACCAACTGAAGTAAATCAATGCTTCAGATAAATTATTTCTGAAGGGCATTGGCAGTAAAGTGTCTGCATTAGGAAACAGTAAGAGATAATGTCTCAAACTAGGTAAAACAGCATGACTAAGGTGGCTTTGGAAATTCACATAGTTCAGCCACTATGGTGGAGATGAATTGTAAATGCAGTTTTACGTCCATTGTCAGAATTGCTGATTGCCTGATTTTATTTGTTCATTGTTTCCTGATTCTTGTTGTGCCTCACGCTACCTATTGCCTTGTGCCAAAAAGAAAGAAATAGTAAAACAAAAATGTCTCTCTTAAACTTGTGCTAGGCTATTCTCAGTGTACAACTAACCAGCCATATCAATAGGTAATTTGAAACCTGCCAAACAGCTGTTATAGGTCTAACATTTTAACACTACACTGTCTTCTGTTCTACCTTACTCTGAAACAGTCTGCTGTTAGTAGAATATACTAGTTGAAGTAGATTTACCCAGTCTAAAGTCCGTTCTTCCTTTCTTTATCTTTTTCTTTTTTCTTTTTCTTTTTCTTTCTTTCTTTCTTTCTGTCTTTCTTTCTGTCTTTCTTTCTGTCTTTCTTTCTGTCTTTCTTTCTGTCTTTCTTTCTGTCTTTCTTTCTGTCTTTCTTTCTGTCTTTCTTTCTGTCTTTCTTTCTGTCTTTCTTTCTGTCTTTCTTTCTGTCTTTCTTTCTGTCTTTCTTTCTGTCTTTCTTTCTGTCTTTCTTTCTGTCTTTCTTTCTGTCTTTCTTTCTGTCTTTCTTTCTCTCTCTCTCTTTTTTTTTGTGACGGTGTTTTTAAATAACTCTGAACTTCCAGCCCTTCCAAAACAACAATTAGAAATATCTCTTCGTAGTCTATCACCTGTGTGTCTTGACAATTAAGCTGCTCCAGCACCACCTAGATATTGTAAGACTTCAAAATAAGAAATGGATGAGATTTAGATCATAGTCCTAGACTGAAAGAAGGACCTATCTTTTCATTAGGGGGATTCATATTTAGAAGAAAAGCAAGCATTGCTAAAGGAATTTTTAGAACCAGAGGTTTGTTTTGAAAAGTGTTGGAGGAAATCTTGTGTTCCATAGGATGAAATTGAATATGCATACCAAGGTGCTACTCACATATGGAACTGAATAGGTCGAAAAGCATGAAAATATAAAGAAAAAAATATAATGCATTCCAAAAATGATCAGCAAGGAAAAGAGGTAGAAAACTCAGAAAATATCTATGCAATTTACAGTTCATTCAGTTTCCCATCCAGTCACCATTTCATTTCAAATGCAATGCACATGCCCATGCTAAAACTTTGATTTCTGAAAATTCTCCTGCCTGTAACAAATCTTGCAGGTCTCTCGTAGGTAGAGGTACAGATTTCCATTTGGAAATATCAGAAACTGTCAATGGAAGTTGAACTGAGCAGCTTCAGGGTAGGTGAAGCCCTTAAGCTGATAAAGATTAACTACCAGTTAGAGAAAGGAAAGCTGTCTAGTCAATACCAGCCAGTTAGAATAACACTTCCAGACACAGACGTTAAGAGATATGTCCTTCTGAGCGTGAATGATGCAAAAGCCCAAGTCTGAACTGAAGACTATAAGAGATGACTGGATATGGGATTGTTTATTACAGGGCTTCACTTTGACCAGAAAGATAAGCACCTCTTTTAATTTGCCAGCCAAGCTAGAAAAGCCAGTGTACCAATTTGTAGAGGTTTGCAAATGTTCCAGAAGCAGGTGCTGCAGCAGAGCAAAAATTGATTTTATTATAGAGGAAGGGTTGTAGAACTTGTGAACCACATTTCTCAGTCAGATGCACAGAGGTTGCTCTTCTCCTTGCACTGCTACCTGTGAAAAGGGAATCCCACCTTTGGGACAGAAGGAGTGTAATATTTTCTGTGTGACTGCAGGAAAACAACAATAATCTCTAAATCAGTACACTGACAGTAAAGTTGACTGCAGAAGCAGCTAAAGGAGGAAAAGGCCTTTCACGTGAAATACAAGCCTGTGACAGGTATTTTATTTCATCCTGTGGAATATACTCCTGTTGGTAATATGTAAACTAGAATTTTTGCTTTTGAAAGTCTCTGCAGGTCTGACTACAAATCCCTGCAGTACATTTGAACAGTATGATTTGATGTCAGCAGTGAAGAAAAGGAATTACCTTAACTGTAAAGTTGCCATGGATAGAAGGAAAATATCTAATACCTCCTATGATAGCCTCTGCTAAGACAGAGTAGAGAGTTGAGATTCCTACTTATTTTACACCCACCATTTCTGGCGCAGTTGTTCTGTTACTCAAAGAAAAAATCTTACTCTTTCCTCTGTCATGTTTCTTTCTGAACACTGAATTTGCTATTTCTTCCAAGAATTAAAATGATCTTGGGAGTACAACCAGTACAACTTGTTGGAACAGTGTTCTTCCAATACTGCGGCATTTCGTAAAGGCCAAAGTCCTTGGTAGGTACGCAGATCTGCCAACTAAAGACTGGTCCCTTTTCCAGACCTTAAATTCTACCTGGTGCATTAAAAGGCACTCTTAATGGAAAGCATGCTTGTTAGTCTGCCGATTTTATTCTTTTCCAGTGATAGAGTTTCCATTTCTAACTATGTCTGCTGGCAGGTCAGCTCCTAGTCAGGCTGGCCAGTTTTACTGTGGTCTTGCCAGCTGACATAAGAGCTGTAAAGCTTGTGCAGATTAATTGAATGTTTGCAAATAGCATCTGTCTGAGGTACACTTATGTATTTTAAAGATGTGAATCCCAGCAGAAAAAAAAATCACAGGAATTGGTATTTAAAGTCTGGATATGACTCTTATGCACATTTGCTTGGAGCTTTCGCTTTTTCTACTACAGACATGATGCTTATATCTCTTACAGTATTTTAGTACCGTGTAAGACTGAGCTGAGGAACGTGACTAGTAATTGAAATCCATTTGTTCTTTGTAGTCTGTCACTGAGGCTGATCAGCAAGGACAATTATTTANATTTGATGTATATATATATATACCCTTCTCTCAGGGCTGGGGATTTGCAAAAGTCCATGAGTCTTACTAGTCAAATCTAGTTCGTAGGTCTTTCTGGTGAGTCTGAAGAACTCCTGTCATTATACTGCAATAGAAAAGATTACGTGACTCACCTGAAATACAGCTTATCTTTCAGCTAGTTAACTTTTGAGTTGTATTCTGAGAAGACTGTGCTGCAGGAGACGGTGCTGAATAGCTCTAAGCTTAGCTCCATGGGAGTAATGGCATAATGATCAAAGGGAAAGAGTTGCACTCAAGTACACAGATTATCTTGACGTTTTGTCCTACCTAATGGCAAATTTTGACTTCACAGAGACTGAGAGACAAAAACAGATTCTGGAATATTTAAATTCAGAATGAATAGTCAATCACAATAATTCCAACTTATTTTTCCTTGAGATGGGAACTGCATGTTATGCTCTAGGCAGTGCTAGGCCATTACCTTCCCTTGTGCTTCCATTTTCATCGGGGAATACAGCAAGGTGTGTCACAGTTTTATGGAGATGGATATATTGACACTTTCACTTTGGACGTGTTTCAAATAAATCAATCTTCATTTCAGTTTAAGAAGTGTGGAGAAACAGTATATACCAAAACCTTATTTCAGGCAGTAAAAGAACTTAGATACTATATGTTTCTATTTTCCAGTCTAACACTAGATAAGCAGACTAGGTAGCCTGGCCTTGCAAGTTATTTAGTCTACTCATGCTCACAGAACAGTAACAAAAACACAGGTTCTGTCCCCACTTCTTCCTTAAGCACACCAAAGCTGAAATGAGTGGGACATTCATCTATAGCCTGTCTGGACCTGGAGCTTACAATTTCCATACTAGAACAGAGAGCTGGACAATGAGAAAATGGAGAACAACTATCACGTGTTACTCAGATTATTGGTCCTTAAGTCAAATTTACAATAAAATAGCTTAGTAAAGATAATCTAAGGAGAAAAAAAAAGCTTAGTATAAAACTTTTCAAGCTAAAAATACAATAGAATAAACTTGCCATTATGCGAGTACACTTTGATTAGTCGGATCATTATAACTCCATAGTGAGCTTTTTTCAAATCAGCCAAACAAAATGGATTCAAGTAATCTTCTTAGTGGATAATGGGCTTTCACTGGGAAAAGTAGTAGTCAGAGAGACAGCTCAATTGAAAGAAAGACAATGAAAACATATTTGACAGTCAAAATGTCTTGATTGAAACAAGTTGTGAAAATTGGTTTAT
>VXAL01005670.1:11273-63466 GCA_013399475.1 Chauna torquata | reverse complement strand
GGATCATTGAACTCCCATATTCTTTAAACATCCTCATTTGATGATCAAAAATCTTTTGACAGATCAAAAAGTCACTTAAATTAGTATAAACTCTTATGCTGTGTTTATCTGCAATAATTTTTATTGACATCTTTCCTATGCAAATACTAGTTTGACCTAAGATGCTCCTAAAGATCCAAGCTACTCATGGGAATTAATTTTGTAATTAGTAAATTCGGAGGTGAGGAACAGCGTTACTTTCATTTTTCTTTTACTTCTTGATTCCAAGAGTAAACAACAGACATAGTGGTTAGAGCTCTGTGTATTCTAATCCTTATAAAAATTTATTTTTAAGACCTAAGGGACTTGCAACTCACAATGAAAATGTTTTGAAATATCCAGCTATCCACACCAAACAGCCGTTGCTATTGAAACCACAGGAATTCCCTAGTAATCGGCTTCAAACAACTTTGAGAAGACTGGCAGTCACACCCCTGCCCCCCCTAAATCATTTGAATTACAGACTAGTTTTATTAACTGTAAGTGACAGCTCGTATGGCAGACAGAATATCCTCCAATACAGCATTTACTGCCTCTCCTCCTAGTGCTGTAACATGAACTCTCTCCAGCAATGGCTTCCAAGTACCACTAGTATCTGCAAGTGATTAGTGATATGACCATGCCTCCAATATCCTAGAAGACTCAGGGCACCTGTCTTTGTTAGCTAAGAAAGGGGAACCTCTGTCCTTTCCCTCAGGTTAGCAGCTCACCATATGCAGTGCTCTGCTTTATTCTTCAGGTGTATCTAAGGGAACAAGAATGCTCAGGCAACAGTTATTATCTTGTGTGTACACTTTACATTAAATCAGGTCCCTGGTGGGGGCAGTCATAGCTTGACCCCATACTCATGTTGGCAAAGATTACCGAGCAGCGGGAAGCTGGAACACCTGGCATTGCTGCTGATCACCTTGTAATGAGAGGCTCTTGTCCAACAGCCAAGATTTGCATTATCTTAGCCATGGTTTTGGCAGGCATAATTCTGTATCCCAGATACTTGAAGAAGCCAGGCCTGTTTTTAACTGAACGATCAAGTGGCATGACCACTCCACAACAAACTCTGGGGGTTCTGTGGCTGAGAAGATGCATCCATATCACATAGGTGGATGTCTGATGTTCAGAGGAAACTATGGAAAAATCACGTAGCTCAACTGATCTGTTAAGACCAGAGGAAAAAGGTGTTTTTCTTGACACATGCAGAAGATAACTGCACAGTCATTGAAACAGAAAATATGAAATTCCTTATTGCTTGCATATGAATACCTGGGCTGAGTTGTGGTAGCAAAGAAGGGCTTGGTTGTGAGGTTTTGTTTTTGTTCTTGTTTTGTTTGTTTGTTTGTTTTGTATGAATAAAAGTGACCCACACGGAAAAAGAAGGGAATGTAAGAGCCAGGAAACAATTCTTTCCTCTACCTGAACAACCCTTTACTCTGTAAGCTGCCCCTTACATTCTCATGGCATGCACTGTCTTGCAGAGAAATTCATCAGCCTGTGCAGTTTCAAAACCTTAAAATAGGTGATGGAATCTCTGTCTTTTCATATCTTAGCTGTATATCTCTCTACTTGGCTTCAGGCTACTCCCAGCCCTTCATCAAAGTGGGAGTAATTCTCTTTTTCTCTGGACAGTGCTCTTTGATGAGTATTTATTGATACTCATCTATTCCCATTTCATTTTGGCTCTTGCTACAAGGCAGCCCTGGGTCCTCCATGTCTTCTGTCTCTTATTGTCTTGAAGATAGTTCATTTCAACAACTGTTGAAATTTACCGGTTAAAAAATGACCTGATTCAAAAACCACTTCAGATGGTCTGTATTTAAGCAAGAATCATGACTGGAGTTTCAGAGCAGCTGCACCTTTACACCTACACGGGGTCATAAATCAGAACAAGAATGTGATCCAGACACACCAAAACTTTGGAGATTTTGAAAATTACAGGAAGATTAGCCCAGATGTTGAGAGTCTCCTTCCCCTTTCTCTCACACAGAAGTAGGCACATGCAGACGTATAACAGGGAGACATTTCAGGAGAAGTAGAGAATGAAGAGCTATGTCTTCTTTCTAAATATATTGAATAGATTCATTTAATGTATGTCTACCTTGAGAAGTGATAGCAAAACTGGAAAAATAATGTTGACTCTTGTATCACTGTTTTGACAATGACAGGTTGAAATGAAACCTTGCTAAAACCCTTTGGAGAGATGAAGTCATCACCATTATGAGGTTCCATTGATGACCTCATTCTTCCTGAGCTGCTACTGATTAATGAAACACGTTTATCTCTGATAATATCACAATTAAAACTCCAGGCTGATCTGATTTGCAACCACCGAATATTCATTCAATCTCTCTCATGTCAGCTCTTCCAGTTCTTCTGGAAGTGACTTTAGATGCTTGCCCTGTATTAAGGTGCTGCAGTTTTTCTTGCGTTCATC
Organism: Chauna torquata; assembly: GCA_013399475.1. Lineage (NCBI taxonomy): Eukaryota > Metazoa > Chordata > Aves > Anseriformes > Anhimidae > Chauna > Chauna torquata. The sequence continues at coordinate 60,999 of VXAL01005670.1, read as the reverse complement.
CCCCATGCCCAATGTCTGTTACTGAATCAGGTTCACTGCTGACCAGGGTATTATTCAGTAATCGAAAGGAAAAAAATTACTAGAAGTGGTGAATGTGTATGTTCAGAGTGGCATTTCCTTCACATGCTTTGGAGATGTCCTTCTGATAAACATGTTCCCTTCCTCCATTTTCACTGTCTGTAATATACCCAATGAACCTAATACTGATATTTTAAGTCTATCTTTAGGAAATGGCATATTGAGCAGTAGAAGCCTGAATTCAGCTGGACTTGTGCAACAGGTTTTAGTGAATAAAGCACTGTATCCCAGGTGGCAAACTGCAGCTCCAATGGTCTTTTAAGATTTCACTATAAAAGAAAAACAGCAGACAAGACAGAAAAATAAAATTGTGTAACAAAAAGGAGGCTTTACAACTTTAACAGCTACTTGTAAATTACAGACAAACTTTGGTAGTTTATATTTCTGAGTGCTGCTGAAATAAGAAAGAAACATTCCATATTTTACTATGGCGTATCTCTTAACTTTTCAGACCTGTACAGACTCTTACATAGCATTTTTGCATCCTGCAAAGCAATAAATTTGTAATCCAGAATTAGAATGAAGAAATGAGAATGAGAATGAGAATGAGAATTAGGATTAGAATTAGAATTAGAATTAGAAGAAGTAGCTTAGCTCATAAAAAAAAAAAACCTCAAAAAAGAAAAATAGAAAAATGTCATGATAGTATGGTACTTTCAAAGTACAGAAGGATGTAAAACATAAGCCAAAACATTTCACAGATAACGGAAGTTATTGTTCCGGAGAAATGGAGTCAGTATTTCTGGTAAGCATTCCTAAATGCTTTAACTACTCAAAAATGCACATTGCCAAATGGAAGCTATTTCAAGCTGATGTGTTCTACATTATGATTAACTATGGCAAATTATAGTTAGAATTCTTCATGTATATCACAGTGTATGTAAACCAGATGACATACGTATATCAAGGCTAACATCTAATGAGAAGCATGAGTGTGAAACAAGGAAAAAGAAATTGACACGTATTTCACTGGAAGAAAAACAAAAACAAGCCATATTTTGGATCATCCTCTTTGACAGTGTCCTCATGTGTTAGGCTGGAAAGAACTGCTCAGCAAATAATAAATGAGAATGTTCCAGATGTCTTCTGCTATTTCCATTGGCTCTATTTAGGTAATCATTTTTAATCTTTTCACATTCTAAATCAACAGTCTGGATTTTAATGCCGTAATAAGAAGCAAAATAGATATTTCACAGACAGTTTTGCTAGCTTATTATAATCTTCTTTGTGTATATTTATTGTCTCTCAGAACCAAAACTGATGCTTGTATGTTGCACTGGGATGAAAACCTTGAACTGTTGAGGTATGATCTTTCAAGTTTTGTCAGAAGTGCTTGTATTCTGTGTTATAATCTATATTTTAAATGCTTATTTTGAAAAAGAACAAAGTAGACTTTGTAAACTAATTTTGACTCTAGAAGGATGGAGGCCTACAATGTTTTTACTTGAAGTATTTTGTTAAATAGAGAACCTAAAAAAGAGTAATCTAAGAAGAGGTCTCATTTTCTAATCACAGGACTAAATAAAAGTTCTTTTTCTGTCTTCTTCGCTGGTAGGTATGAGTTTGTTGCATAATTTCTAAGTATCTAATTGCATCCTGATTAAAAAAAAAAAAAAAGTATGTAACCAATATTTCAGTCCAAATAACGTGTCAAATGTCAAGCTGCTTTCTGCTGGGCAATCTCTCTTGAAGATTTATGTGTTAGACTTGGCTTTTAAATAGTCTTTCATGCCCTTCCAGCAGTTCTCAGGCACAGGCAATCAGAAGAGCAAGTCAGCAATCCTTGGAGTAGAGAGGCTATTTACGTTCAAACAGTTTACTACCTCAACTATTCATCAAGCTTGATATCACAGAATGGAAAACATTTTCATGTTGTTCAATGTTAGTGCCTAGTAGAGAATACTGAGACTCATCCTAAGGATGTTTCTTGTAATATTTTAATAGAATTTGCTTGTTTTTCCTTAGGGACTTTGGGAACAAAATTATGTCTTTAGATTATATAATCATAAGTATTCATTTCAAACTGCTTCTTTTTAAATAGCAGCCTTCTTACTCAGTATCTTTTAGAGGGAGGAAGCTGAATTAATAAAGTTATGTGTTTCCCGGACTAATACAAAAGTCATTAAAGGAAAACATCCGAAATTCAGTGGTAAAATGTCTGGCTTGGAGCATACACATATAACAACTGTCATAATATCATTACATTTTTGAATAATACTTACTAGGTTCAAAATATTTTTTTGAATGTACCAAACAAGCCTAAAGTAAACAGTAGTGAAGGAACAACTTCTAACTAGAAGGTGTTTTTAGGAGGTGGGTTTTTTTTAAATCTACTGAGAAGAATGTTGCCCAGACTGAGTACTTTGTCTTCAAAGAGGTGCTGATCTTTGCATTAATTAGTTACATTAATTTTTACATGAGGGATAAGTCACACACACACAAACTATAAGATTTACAGCCTGTGAGAAAGGTGACAAAACTCTGGAAATAGATGTTCATTTGAATCAGATAAGCTTTGAGTCAAATGCTACTTCAAGAACATGTAAGCTCAGCATGGCAATCTACTTCTTAGTGTTATTTATTTTATCCCAACTCTTAGGTATAAATGCATTCTAGCCTTAATAACAGGATCATAGTAGGTCACTTGGTGGATTAGATGGAGGTCTGTTAAATTTTTCTTGCACGCTGAAGTGGTTATCAATTTAAAAAAAAAAGAAAAATCATCATTCCCTCCGTTACAGCAGGCCTCTTCCATATTCACTGGGAGGAAGGACTGGAAGAGGGAGAGGCAGCAACCTCCCATAACTGATCTGTCACTCATGGAAACACTTATTATTGTAACTGACCCACTGTATGTGTTTAGTGAGAATGGCAGACCAAGATCTACATATTGCCTTCAGCAATTTCCACAGGACAATGCTTAGGGAAAAGTAGGAATAGGGCAACCATATATGATATATTTAGCCCTAACATGTTTCTAGCCTACAGATATTTTCAGATAAAGGATTTCCATTGCCAGGTGAAACTTCTTTACATTGAACAACACCAAACAGATTTCTGCTCTGTGAACTTGTCCCTTGGAATACTGGGAAAACTCCAGCACCTACCACTACTTTTGGCAATGACTTCCACAGATCTATCTCCAATTGTATCTCCCTGCAGAAATGCAGAAGACACTGGTCATCTAAACTGAATGGAAGACAGCAGAGATGCTCCTAGAAGAATGAAGACCATGATAAAATGGCCAGAGTACCTTACACGTACAATTAAGTGCAACACAAATAAACAAAGCCTATGTACTGAAGTGTGTGTGGAGGGGGGGACATCGACTTCTCTTTGTTGAGATCTTTTACTTCTCTCTCCAAGGTAAGAGAATGTTTTTCTTGTTTTGTCACAGTGCTTTATTTTGCAACACTAAGCTAAAATCTGCAGAATGTTTCCCTGCAGTTTTTAATTTAATTGTCCCTAGGAGCATGGTGGGGATGGGGATGAGCTCTTCTCAGCTTGTCCAATATAGCTAATATTGAATTTATAAACAGTTTAATAACACAGGACCTAAGCTGGTAGTTTTCCTCACCATAATGTTAATGTTAGTGAACATGTAGTGACTCATAATGCTAGTCCCAAGCAAGTCTTCTCTGTAAATTGATAGGGTCTATTTCTGATTCTTGTGCTACAATAATATAGTTTGTTGACGATATTTGGGAGGACATCCCTCAGTATCATTTATTAGAAATCTAATGCACAAGCAATAGGTGGTGTAGCTTTGAAGTCCTATTTTGATGCTTGTAGCAGTCTTGTAAGAAGACATTCAAGAATCCAAATATTTACACCAAATCCAGAATGGTCCAACAGTGCCAGAGAGGTAGATTAGATTTGCAGGCCTCCAGTGAAATATTAATAGCAGAGCACCCTAAGAGGAGCAATATAAGCTGAGAAACGCTGTTGGATGCTCAGACATGTTTTATGCTCTGTGACACAGTAACTAGCATTATGCTGTGCATCTAGGGGATGTCTGGCAGACTTATCAATAGTGAACAGAAGAATATGGTTATACGTTAATGTTGCTCATACAAGAAATGATGCTTCTGGACGTGATCCAGAGTCTGCTGATGTCAGTGGGGATATTTCTTCTGCCTCAAAAGATTTCATGTCAGCTTGTATGTTTAGTGGGCACACAGACTGGGGCTCTGATACTTGTTAAGGGCTTGAATGTGATATAGTCTACTATTCAAAGGAGCAAGTGCAGCATTGTGTGACTGTCTGTAAGCTGTTTTCTCTGTAAATTCATGATACCCCTTCTGCATAAATAATGCTGTAGTCCTGTAATCTTAGACAGCTGGTATTTTAATATTCAGGTGTTTTAATATATTCAGGATCACTGGAATGATGAGTTTGATTTTTACCTGTAATATAATGAAAAGATATTGATGTCTTTTAATTACTTCCAAAAGAGTCTGGTAGTGTTTTTTCTCTGCCACATTAGAATCTGCTGAAGAAGACAAAAAACAATTAATAAAAAGTGACTTAACAGCTTAATTCAGATAACATCCTACTTTTAGTGGGTTTTATGTACCTAGAGGGTTGTTGGTTTTTTTTCCAATATGTATTGTCTGTTTGTTCAACCACATAGCTGATCACTTTATATTTTCCTCTCTGTGGTTTCGAAGTCTGAGGAAGTATGAGGCTGCATAGCACCACAGCAATAACTAAGACCAATGGAGCTGTATGATTTTAAGGGTGAAGTTAAAAACTAAAGATGCAATAATTACCAACGGAAACCATAAAAACAGTTTTCCCTCTTCCATCTCTCTCCAGATTCCTCAAAAACACAGAGGTACCACATGGCCTGTATAATCTAAATTAGCTGTAAAATTCCATCCATGCAGCTTAATTACTCACTACAAAGAGTACAGGAATGTATAGAAACAAATTTGCCTTGATTTACAGAAAGAAATGTTTATTTTATGTCTTTTGGCAAGCTGAGGTGTCTTTCTGCCAAATGACATTTTCAGTTATGTATACTACACTTCCATTTGCCCACCACATTACTTATTTATAGAGGATGTTCAAAATTCTCAGAAAATTCAGCAATAACAGCAAGTTATGAATACAGCTTTAAGTTGTCCACTTTTCTTTTTAAAAAAAGTATGAGTAATTCTAACTGTGAGTGGTAAAGGAGCTTCTGAAATTCTATGTGACTTCCATGTCCTGATTGCTCAAGTAGGTTTGCTAATTGAAATATCCGTGTAAGACATATTTAAGGACCACTACAGGAAAAACAAGGAACAAGATTAAAATCTTAATTAAAAATTCCTTTCCTGAACTTCGGTTGTTAGCAAAAGAAAACTTCATCTAGTTTCCAGGTTAAGTTTAATAATGGTTACTCATTTGTTTTGTGCCAATATTTCCATTTGGCTTAAAACCTGTTTTTCTTAGTCTAGAAAATCAGTATTTGCAGGATAAGAAGCTATTAGGTTATCTTGTGTACTGTATCTTTAGCAAAGTATCTCAATTTTCTCTTTATTTTCATGACTTACGTTATACTTTTCTTCAAAATTTGTTCTTACCCTTTTTCACCCTGTTGAAATTATACTAATGGTACTGTAGTTGTCTTAGTCATTTTTTTTTCCCTTGGCTTTTTAAATATAAGTACATATATTCACAATATATTCACACAGCACCTACAGGACGGCCGGTGGATCAGACCCAGCCAGCATGGATTTAGGAGGGGCAGGTCCTGCCTGACCAACTTGGTCTCCTTTCATGACCAGGTGACCCGCCTGGTGGATGAGGGGAAGGCTGTGGATGTAGTCTACCTGACTTCAGCAAAGCCTTTGACACCATCTCCCATAGCTTACTTCTGGAAAAGCTGGCAGCCCACAGCTTGGACAGCTGCACTCTTCACTGGGTTATGAACTGACTGGATGGCCAGGCCCAGAAAGTGATGGTGAATGGTGTTGCATCAAGTTGGTGGCCAGTAACAAGTGGTGTCCCCCAGGGATCAGTGTTGGGCCCCATCCTGTTTAAGATCTTTATTGATGATCTGGATGAGGGGATTGAATCTACCATTAGCAAATTTGCAGATGACACCAAGTTGGGAGGGAGTGTCGATCTGCTGGAGGGTAGGAGGGCTCTGCAGAGGGACCTGGACAGGCTAGATAGATGGGCCGAATCCAACGGTATGTGGTTCAACAAGACCAAGTGTCAGCTCTTACACTTTGTCCACAACAACCCCATGCAGCACTACGGGCTGGGGAAGGGTGGCTGGGCAGTGGCCAGGCAGAAAAGGACCTGGGGGTACTGACTGACAGCAGGCTGAACATGAGCCAGTGGTGCGCCCAGGTGGCCAAGAAGGCCAATGGCATCCTGGCCTCCATCAGGAGCAGTGTGACCAGCAGGACTAGGGAGGTGATTATTCCCCTGTATTCGGCACTGGTTAGGCCGCACCTCAAGTACTGTGTCCAGTTCTGGGCCCCTCAATCTAGGAAGGATGTCAAGGTGTTGGATTGAGCATGTCCAGAGAGGGGCAACAAGGCTGGTTAAGGGTCTGGAGCACAAGTCCTATGAGGAGTGGCTAAGGGAGCTGGGGTTGTTTAGCCTGGAGAGGAGGAGGCTCAGAGGAGACCTTACCACTCTCTACTACTTCCTGAAAGGAGGTTGTGGCCTGGTGGGGGTCAGTCTCTTCTCCCAGGCAACTAGCAATAGGACAAGAGGACATAGTCTTAAGCTGCACCAGGGGTGGTCTAGGTTGGACTTTAGGAAGAAGTTCTTCACAGAAGGGGTGATTAGGCTTTGGAATGGGCTGCTCAGGGAGGTGGTTGAGTCAGCTTCCCTGGAGGTGTTTAAGAAAAGACTGGATGTGGCACTTAGTGTCATGGTCTTGTTTACAGGATGGTGTTAGGTCATAGGTTGGACTCAATGATCTCCGAGGTCTTTTCCAACCTAGTTGATTTTGTGATTCTGTGAAGTACTGCATTTTCAACTGTCCAGAGGTATAGCAGCAACCCCAATTTTGTTAGAATCTTCATTCTGAGACCACAACTTTGTATGTTAATCATAGAATTCTGGGGTGAAGATTTCTGGCTTCTCAGGTAAATCTCAAACATTTCCTTCTACTCCCACTGTTCCATACCTTCTTTACTATTTTCTATTCCAACCTTGACCTTTTGACTGACAAAAGGGGCAACATCTCTTAGTGTTTTTTCCCCTCAATCTCTGAGTTACATTTCTTTAAGGAGGGTAACTGGGTGAGATGGACCACTCTGGAGGCAAGGGGAGGTGGTTATTTCCCAAGGGATGCAAAAGCATGTTGAGAGGAGAGAAGCTTCCAGACTGAAAGTTGTAGCAAGAAAGAACCTAGGAATCTGCAGTTTAAGGAGGAGGAGAGCTGGAAACTGATGGCCAGACCACAGAGAGACAGAAAGTAAACTTCCTAGGGGCCAGAAAGGATTGCTCATTTCAGTTTCTTAGAGTTTTTAGTCCCTGCAACAAAATTACTTAGCATGTCTGGCCCCATCAGAATGCCAGTTCCATTTAGAAAGCCTTCAGGAGCTCCCTGTAAACTCACTGAAACTGGGAGGCTTGAAAGTCTAGGCTTTTTATGACAGCAAGAGATCAGTCAAGCAGCACTTTGCTTCTTCAGACAGAGACACCTGGATCATAGGTCTCAGTGAGATGGACCATTTTCTGACTTGCTGTTGGAGTCAGATCTCTCAGGTGATCCAGCGGAAAGGCAAATTTGTCTGCAGTTATTGCAATCAGTCCATCTTTCAGAGCTGTAAAATACTGCAAATCAGTTGTTTGGCAGCATCTTTCTTCTGGGACAGGCAGGGACTTTAGTCCACAGTTTCTGCAGAACTGGAACTGTATCTCAGCATATATCCCCTATAATACTGCATATGCTGGTGTATTTGGGAAAGATTGGCTTAGTGGTACCAACATCATAGATCCAGATCCAGAGTAGGATTCTGATACCTCAAATGATATCTAACCATGGTTTAAATGTTCAAGGTGTAAATCTTTGGAGCATCCAGTAACTAGCCTCATCTAGGACTTGATGCACCTAAATTTCTTAAGCACTTCAGCTTTTGACGTCAATGTCTATGTTTTTCTACTCAGAAAACAAGCCCTGCACTTATCAGCCCTCCTCAGAGTGGCCACTGTAGCAACCTTATGGCCCAATGTATTCACAATTCTCACAGTAGGTTGTGGGACTGTGGATTTCACCATCCCTGGCAAGAATATTCTCAGGCAAATTCTGTTATAATTTAATCATTTGTCTGCTGACCTTTTCTCCCTAAATCTGAATTGCTTTCTACAGACTGGAGTAGCCTCAATCAAATGAACAGAGAGAAACAGTATCCTAACCTTGTCCACGCATTTGGGATTAGGGCTTCTTCCCAGAGGAGTCTGTAATTTGGCTTTAGGTCTCTGCCCAAAGAAAGGAAATGAATTTTACTTCCTCCTGCTCTACTGAATGACTGCATTAAAGGGAACCTCCTACTGACATGCTTTACATTTTACTAACAAAAGAAAAAAAAAGAAAGGAATCTTCCTCAGTGCTTACCATCAGTACTACGGTGGGATACATTCAAGCCTGAGTAGATGAGACCAGATGTGAGAGACAATGTTCCCCTGCCATTAGCAATACCTGTTGACTACTCTAGCTTTTCATTTCAGGACACTGGTTGTGTTGGTGTACTCACCAAGAAGCAGACACACAAATATTAGATCTAAATTCTACCCCATTCACAATGTCTATGCTCTTCTGAACGTTCATTTTTTCTTGGATATTTTGCCTTTTAATAGGTTCATGAGAATAAAAAATGTCTTTGTTTAGGACCCTGTATTCAGTCTATTAGACTATGCAGAGGCCCATCTACTAAGTCATTCCTCACATCCAATATTCAGTATAGTGCTTATGTGCTCGGGAAAGAGCCTGTGAAGAAACTGTTATGGATCAAAGACATGATGAGCACAAAGAAGTCAGAGTTCTGTCAGGGAACAGCAAGGGTGGGCTTCTTTGCATAGAAGCCAGTAGCCAAACATGGCAGCAAGGCAGGCAGAAACAGTGGTGGTGGAGGGAGTCCAACTGCACCAGAGCAAGGCGAGCAGGGCAGGTCTGGTGATGGTAACCTGGTTCAGCCAAAGTTCAGTGGTCATCAGGCAAGTCCACAGTGATGAGGCAGGTCCATGGTCAGACTAGAAGAACCAGTCAGCAGGCCAGAGTCAGATCCGGCTTGCCAAGGGACATGGCAAGAATCAGACATGGCTGCAGCATATCTCAGGAAGAAACCAAGAACAAGAGTCTGAGCTTAAAAGCAGCTCCTGACTGAAGGAGGAACAGGTCTCTCCTGATGCTTTTCAAGGCCAGGAAGCTATGTTGCCTATGTTGGCCCTGGGCCCAGGCAGCCTAACCTCAAGAAGAAGGGGAACAGGCTTATGATCCTGACACTGGCATACTTAGCACTAGAAAAGTTTAAAAGAACATCTGAGAAAATCTAGCAGATGCTGGACTTTCAAAACTTCTTTTCATTAAAGCAGAAGTTATTTGTGTTCTCTTTTTCCCCTCGGTGTCAACAACAGACCATACTATCACCAGACTTGTGATTTTTTTTTTTCCTGTCAGCCCGGTGCTACTGTCCTTCATATAATGTTTGTCTCAGCTCCTAGGGAGGAAAATGTTTAACAATTAGTGTGTATTACACTGAATATATCTTGTTTTTCACTATGAAATATTTCATTTCAAGCTGTATTTTTATACACCAGAAACACTTCTCTGATAAATACTCCTACGTGCTCCAAGTCTACCACTGTTGCCCTAATTTTAGCAATATCTAAAATGTCCTTTAATTTCTTCTTTTGGATTTTTGTTATCATTTGTAAGCTTTGGAAGGTGGCAGCGGCAATCAGAAGTATATTGAAAAGCATGTAGAGAATATGATTTTAAACAAGTTAGTAGAAGAAAGTAACATGCTTTGCCACACAATGTTTTTTTGTCAGGAATTATCTTGTTCGCATTTCGATATTGTTCCACTGGTTTTAGCTTTTAGCAACTTCCTGTTTACTTCCTATTTTGTTTTCTAAAAAGAATCTGACCCAATTACAGATAGAAGTATGGAGAAAGAATTACTTCTATGCACAAATTCTGATCCTGTGAGAAATCCTTCTTCCATTCATGGAGCCACATATAGAAAATTAGAGCTGGTAGTCAAAAGGGATTCATGAGAGCATGATGATACTTGCACAAAATTATCATGTAAGTCTACATTTGTTAGCTTTGTCTTTTTGAAACATTGTGCTTTTTAAAGAAGTGTATGGGGACTTTCAAAATCACACTAATCAAAGATGTGGAATGAAATATTGATCAGGTTTGGTTGGCTTATTTTATGGAAACCTTGTTAATGAATGTTTTGCTCCTCTTGGGACTCTGGTTTGCCCGTAGATACTTGAGATAAGCTGCTGTGGGATTCTAGAGGTTACAGGAACGTCTGTAACTCATGCTTATCATACAGGGATTTGACACTATGGCTGTAGTCATATTGTTAGTTTATGATCAAAAAGTATTCTAGTGGATATTATTTCAAAAGATAAAACTAAAAATTTGTCTTAATTTAGCAATTACCAAGAATCTCTGCCATGTAATAAGGGCAGGGAAGACAGAAAGAGTTAGCATACTGTTGCAAAGAATCGCAGCTTCTAGTTAGACTAGTTAGTTGGTCTAACCTGTACTGATTGTTTTACTGGGCACCAGTTTAGGAGTCCAGAAGGGTGGAGTGGCCTAATGTCACCTTCCCCAAGCAAAGTCTGGCTAAATTCCAAGTATCAAACTTGTACTCTGGGTATGCTAGCCTTTTTTAGGCCCACTCCAGGCAATGTCCTTGAAGCTCTTTCTAGCTTCACAAAAATGATGATCCACTGTATGCTTTCAAACCAGTGTTTTAAAATACTTTCTTTCCATTCCACTGTCCATATTTTGATTGTTTTGACATTAAAGAAGGAACTTAATGGGAAGGCAGAGTAAGTGATCACTGCAGAGTACTTTCAATATCCTAGGAATTAATGGAAAAACACATTTTCTATCAAGATTTCTTTCACAGTATAGCCTCTTTAACTCATCAGCTCTTTGAAATGACTTTTTTTTTTATAGCAGTGGGTCTCCTAGTTTAAAAAAATTTTTTTTTTTTTTTAACCTTTTATGTATAAATTACGCTTTCTGGACATTAATACTTCTATTAAGCATATTCTGTTCCATAATTTTTTTTCTCATAGTCATCTCATTAAAGCACTTCCTAAATAAAGTCTGAAGGAATGTAATTAATATGTGCCATATGTTTGCTTTTTCAAATTCTCTCCCATAGGGAAGAATGACTGCAGTGGAATATTTTCTTCTGGTATTACTTAATTAGACACACACAAACTATACTGAACTTCTATAGGAGAAGTAAAGATAAAAAAAATTGTCTTTCCATGATATGAGAATTTTGTAAAATCTATAAAAGTCTAGTTTGCATTATGCACTCCTCAGTTAGTCGCTGTCTGAAATCTGTTTCCTCCATAGGTGAGGTGCATGGCTCTTGCCAGACTGATAAAGTTTACCTCAGAGTTATGGGCAACTGTTTCTGTATTGATACTGCTTTGATGTCTATTGATAACTGATATCTTTCTTCACAGTAAATGGGATTGCCTGCAAAGCTCATAACTTTACCTCTTTGAGAGCATAGCCTCCATGAAGAGCAAGAATATGAACAGTCTGCATTTGTAGTGTTCAGTCTACACTTACACCTTTGAAAAGGTGCAGCCTAATCCTCACTTGCTTTAAGTAGTACATTATTGGGAAAAATATTCCCAAATTGCACTAAGAAAAATTTAAACAAGCTGGCACATTGTGCTTTGGTTACCTGTTTTAATTTGAAGGTGAATACTACACTTTTTATAACTTAAAGTGTTCAAGCCTCTTTACAATTATTTTATTGAACCGGTTGGACAAGCTCACATTCACATTTACTTTTATACCATATTGAAGTGAATAGGACAGCAGAAAGGTAAGAATATTAGACCCTAACCCTAAATACAGACTGCCAGGGAGAAATTCAGATGTGATCTTATTTAGAGATTGTGACAGGTGTGACACAATGAAGGTATACATTTGTGCTCTACTATGTGGTACTAACAAGGGTTAACATGGAGCTAAAGTCTCATAGATAAATTCTTCCTCCAGGTAAGCCAACATCAGATATGTAAGCTAACTTCCATTAAGTGGCAAATATCACCTAGTCTGAGTAACATTTTCTCAGTGTTTTTTTATCACCATCCTATTTCTTCTTCACCAGTTTCAGTGAGTGATCCTTAAGACAAACATTGAAAAGAAAACCCCATCTATTTTATGAAAGGTTGCAACATGGGAAGTGTAAAGAGGAAATACAGCAACTTAAAGTAAGAGTTTGAAAATCCACCAGCTGGTATTATTCTGTTTGTTCAAACCACTTTTCTCTGGCCTCATGTTTAGAGCCAACCCACAGTGGAAATCAAAGAATTCTCACAGCTGACAGGTTTGCTTCTGTTGTTGCCTATAGACAGAAGATAGATTAGAATTAGACACATCATTGAAACAGGCTAACATCCTCCCATGGCTCATGTCCAAATGGCTTATGTGAACAAAGGCAGAGAACTGTAGAAACTGTTACTGTGAGAATATGCCTTATGACAATAGGCATATTCTAGAGATAGAGACTTGGATCTCTATCTTGCTAGCATATTTGTCTCATCTTGCTTTAATTCCTTGCACATTTATTTCTTCAGCACCAGAAACTGCTTCTTCTTTCTTTATGTCAGCACTGCTGTCTCTGTAATAGTTGTTCTCAAGCATTGCACATATTTTCATTTACAGCTAAGACTAAGGATTTTAGGACTGCATTTTGTTTTCCAGTCCTTCCTCAGAGAGTAGTAGTTTTCAATCTGATCGGTAGTCTTCTGATACATACAACAAATGAATATTAAATATTTATAGGTTTAAATTTATTTTAGATCAGTATCTCCACTGGAAGTATTTTTGGCAATGCAGAAAAAAATGGTTTTTTGTTTTTTAAAACCACAGCTTTAATGACTTCTTCATCTATATTTATTCAGATATCTACCCTACTCATCCTATTTACTGTTTGCATAGTCATTCCTCTCCCTGCTATGCCACTTTACCTGATCCAGTTTAGTACAACCAGGCTTTATCAGTTTATCATTATTACTTCCATTTTCCATCTGCTTTGCTTTGCCACCAAAGATCATCTCTTTTTACCCATTGCAATTAAGCAACTGCTATTTCATTTTAACTGCTTGTCTTTTCTAAGCAATTGATTGACATTTTTAGATACCAGCAGTTAGCTCCTACTTTGTTTTCAACCATTATTCTCTGTTCTTGCCATTTTCGGATTGTCATCTGATTGCTGATAATTACTTACCATGAATCACTGATAACTACTATTCTTTCCAAATATCGTTTTGCTACTCGATTTTCCACATTTTGCTTTTGGATTTGCACTGAACATTTTTTTCAGTGCCTTTCTTCTGTACTGCTGTGATAGTACTATTACCTAACTTTCAACTCCCTTCTGCTTCATTATCTTGTCTTCTCATCTTGCATCACCTATCTCCCCCAGTTATTTTATCCATTCACAGATTTCAGAAATTTCATTTCATCTTTCCAATTGTTGCTGACCTGCACATGTATATTTCTAGCAAATATTTTCCCTGTGCTGTGTAACACAAAACCATTTTGTCAGTGATGAGACCGTCCACCATCCACTGGCACAACCTCTCTGCTCCTGTTTCCAACCTCTATTGCTTTTTTTTTTTCCTCCCTTGCTTATTTTGAAATTCCTACCTGGTTGCCATCAAGCTCAGCTCTATCCCCCATCTTTTTAAGTCACACAAGCTCCATTTCTTTGCTCTCAATGGCCAAAGATAATCTTGTTTGGATTCCGCACTTATGAACAGTCTTGTCTTTGCTGACTCAGACAATGTATAGAACATTTCTTTCTCTTCTGGACCTCCTTGTCACCAAATATTCACAACTTTTCATGCAAACTATTAGACTCTTTGTTTGTCTACTCACTTCTCTATTTCTGCAGTCTATTTTCTTTCTATCCCCGTCCCTCTAATCCAAAGCTAGTTACAATATTATATCAGTGATCTTTTTGATGCCACTATATAGTATTTCTCTTTGCTACCTCTAAACTTTACAGGCTTGCTGCATATTTGTCTCAACCTAATCCTAAATCATCATCTTCTGTTGTCTTCCCCTTCTGGGTTCTCTCTCCAAAAGCTTTTCTATGTCACCGGTAACATCGTTTCCTGTCAGATAGACTTTACAATAGCTACTCCAATACTTTTGCTGCTGTCAGTTCTACAGATCCTTACCTGAAAACCCTTTGCTCTGTCATCTTAAATGAATGTAGAATGAAATTTGTTTCCTATGCTATTTGCTATATAGAAAAATATGACAAGTGATACAATGAAAGTTATTTGACATCAGCACATATTAATTTATGTGAAACTGAAGTGCTCTTGGGAAAGTTGCAGACCACTTCAAAAAACAGGATTTTTATCAGCAAGTTTTCCCCCTTCCCTACAAGCTTGTCAGTCTACCCCATAAAAATAAAGCTTCCTAATTTCATCTCAGTTCCAATGCCTTCTTCTCCTTATATTTAATTTTCTGTCTCACTCATTTGAATCACTTCAGAAATATTCATTAGCTGAAAACATTGTTTTGCTCCCTTTTTGTAGCATAAAACTAAGGCATCTGGAAATCAAGTGGACCTTAGAGGATGTAGCGAGAGTTGTCTACCTTTCTCATCCCCAGTCAATTGTTCAGTTACCAAATTATAGAATCATAGAATCATGGAATATCCTGAGTTGGACTCATTGAGTCCAACTCCAGGCTCCACACAGGACCACCCAAAATCAACTGTATGTCTGAGAGTGTTGTCCAAACACTTCTTAATCTCCAGCAGGCTCGGTGCTGTGACCACTGCCCTGGGGACCCTGTTCCAGTGCCCAACCACCCTCACAGTGAAGAATCTTTTCCTAATATCCAACCTGAACCTCCCCTAATGCAGCTTCGTGCATCATGAAGGGAACTTCCTATTTATTTCTCTTTCCCCTTTGGCCCATTGGACTTAGTTACTTGGAGGTCTGTGCTTTAAAGGTCTTACTTCCTGACAATGATATGATACACATTGGATTGTGTATTAGAATATGTAATACCTGTCAAATTGTAGTTTATTGGCTTTGGGGAAAAGTCATGTGATTTCTCAGCTTTCCTATGCTGTCAAGACAAAAGGAAGGATGAGTGCTATTTAACTACATCAATGGTTGGGTTAGAAAGCTACCTTTGACATTAAATATGCTTTCAGAACTTTTTCTTTTTGATGTCCAGCTCCATGCTGTGTATAATCAAAGACATGAACTTTTTTTTTTCCTGTAAGTGTGTCTGTTGGACAAGAATAATCTTGCTTAATTCCTAAGAAGGTTGCTATAGAAAGTGCTGATAGCCAATTTTCGCATTTGTAATAATATTGCATTATGTTTGACACTTTCAGACTGAGCTTTGTCAGTGGTTAGCCATTAATGGCAGGAAACTGAAGTCATGAGATTTGGTTAAGACAGTAACACAGAAAGAGGAAATATGACTAGAACTGAAATGAGAGGACAGAATTGCTAATTCTCACAGAACTGTAATGTAGACTGAAGCACAATAATTTCTCATTGTATTACTCAATGTAAACTGTAACATTCACACAGTGCAATTCTACTCATTTTTCTTTGCACACGAACAGCTCCAACATGTATTTTATGATATATCACATAATAAAATTATCAATGCATATTAAAGTTCATTCATACTCTTAATATTGGCAATCTGAAATTGATTTCCCTCAAATTGAATGCAAATATGCAAATTTCAGCTCCTGCCTGTGATTAATTTAAAATATTTCCTTTAATTGACAAAGTGCAATAGTGTAAAACAAATTGTTGGGATTCATGGCAGTGGCAAAATATTTTGCTGTTAGTCCTTTAATACTATTGACATATTTGTGTTCAAACTTAGAAAAAAATTAGTGTTCATGGCGAGGCACCAAATGAGGGGCACTTCCAAAAAGTTAATAAAAGTTTGATAACATTTTAAACAATGAGGAGGCTCTTTAAACTAGGAATAGACAGATAATCTTAACTGTAGGACTCATGGTAAGCTATCACAAGCACACATGCTTGCTCTGTTGCATACTATTTAAGCAGTGCTGAGGGCCTAGCAGAATTTTAGAATGCATTCAACTCTTTGGCCAGCTCTCTGCATACTAATCCACTTCTGGCAGGATTATTTTGAACACTTAAGACCTCTGAACAGCTTCAAAAAGTTTTTGTATCTGTTATTAATACTTGCCAACATTCTTTTTCTCCTTCCTGATTCCATCAAGAAAAAAATGGCCTGACAGTTAAGGACAGAAGTTCAGTCTTGGACTACTGACATCCTTGACGTTTGTAAATCCAGGAAAATTAGAAATGGGTGATTTTCAACAGATGAAGAGTGGCACTTCCCCTCCACCTGTTCTTTGCTATGACATGAACTGCAAGCCCCCACGGCATGCTGTGATTTTGTGGTCTTCCTCAGGAGTCTCTCCAGTCTTATCCTCCAAGCAAGTTCCGAGACAGAACAATTTCTTCCTCCTTCCACAGAGGATGACCTAACCCAGCTTCTGCTTTCTTAAAGGAACACAATATAGTTGCTAAGAAAAAAAAAAAAAGGGCAATCTCAAAGTCTAATATGAGCAGATTTCACTTGTGACCTTAGCCAAAAGACCATCCATCAGCTCATGAAGGGTCCTTTCAATGGACATGAAATGCAATTCTGCCTTCATTTGCGTAAGTGTACATTAAAGTACTGGATTCCTACTGGTGACCAAACCTTAAAACAATCAAGGACAATTAATCAAGTCAGAGAATGCCTGCAGTCCTGCACACTGGTGGCACCAGAACTTCAGAAACAAGAGGTACCTTCCAGAAAGACAGAAATAAATCTTTGTTCTTAGCAGAAATTGTTTTTGCAGAGGGGAGGTGAGAAAAATCTAAAATGTTTTAAATGGATATGAGGTTAAAAGAAGCATAAGAAATAAGAATGTGGAATTTTATGTCCTTTGAGGCACAGTTACATGATCACTAGAAATCTCTCAAAAAACTAAAGAAGGAGGGAAAGACAGAAAATTAACAATGTATTTTTAGCTTTCCAGTCCATTAAGATTTAGTTTATCACGTGGTTTGGCTGCAGATTTTACAACAGAAGTTAAAATTGTCCTTTAAAGGTCTTTACTCTCTGTGGAAATTTATTTTGATAAAGATTATATGACACACCAGAGTGGGAAAAGGCAGAGAAAGGAAAAGGGGAAAGGAACCAATTTTTGAGATGGAATAAAGATCTGTGTCCAGTCCAAAACTGGAGCATAATCAAAAGCAGAGATAATGAAATATGGAGTGGCACGGTGATGACTGAGAACTGGGAACAACTAGTTGGTGTATGAAAGTTAATAGTGTGATATTGCCTGCCTCTGTGCAGAGGCAGAATGCAGGATCCTGGCAGTGAAACCCTGAATGTTTCCACTGTACTAGGAAGATGGGTCACAGGTAATCTGCTGTGTACACACCAGCTTGCAAACGTGTTTGACTGAGCTGGGAGACCTTTAATAAAGGCTTTCTGCAGATGCAGAGGAATATAGGTAGTGGAAAAATCCCTAAGTCAGCCAAAGTGCAGAAAAAGGCTTGAAAAGTTTCACAGACATGATAGAGCCACACAGAGAACTTTTACAAAAGTAGAAGAGCGGAAAAGACAGATATGCTTTGTACCGGAGAGCATTTCAGTGTGACTACAAAATTAACAAGCTCAAAATGGACTGGGCTCTGTGATTCTGCAGGGAAGTGTGACTGCACTACGGCAGAGCTTTCAACCTGAAAGAATAATTTAGAGTGGTACAGAAACTGAAACTGGAAAATGAATGTAGAGATGAAGACTTTAGTTTAAGATGTCCTCCCTTCTGATTTTATCTTCACCAAAAGAAGACATTTGGAAACTTTGTGCAAAGCCTAGCTTTCTGTACATTGTGTTCTCTGTCTGTCTGTTGTTCCAGAGGTATGCTGTGAACAGTAGCCTTATATCTGGGCAAACAAGGGAAGGATCTGGGAAACAAGCAAGAGCTTCAGGGAAAACAGTGTAATTTCAATGATTAAGCATTTAAAATTAAAATTATTTCCTATAAAAAAAATAAATGGTGGCCCCTTTGTCCAGAGTGTGTTCCTAAATATAGGGACACAGTGAGGTACAGTGCTTAAACTCTGCTCATCCTCACTGGATTTCTACATTTACACATTTTATGTGAGAACAAAGGTCCGTATAGACCAGTATCTTGACCCTAGTTATGTCCAACAGCAAATGACAAGGAAAAAATAGCAGAAAAGAATAACCATGGAGTGTTATTTCCCCAGGATAATCTCTCATAGTCTGGAAAGCAGGAACGTTCAGAGCCAGAGGTGATGTCCCGTATCTTGCTCTGAGTGGAGTTTTCTTCCAAGGATTTCTACAGCTGTCTTCTTAACTCACGTAAATGTTACCATCCACAGTATGCTGTGGCAAGGAGTTCCACAGTAGGGCAACATTTTCTCTGAAGAACCACTTATTTTTCCTTCTTCTGTTCTTGCTGCCTCTTCATAAATTTAATATCCTCTTCTCTACCGGAAGAGACAGTGAACAATTGTTCCATATTTACCTTTCCAAAGCTGCTTGTGATTTCACAGACCTCTGTCTTGTAGCCTCTCAGCTGATTACCAGGCTAAAGTTCACAACTGTGCGCTTTCTTACATTGCCAAACACAGGACAGAAAGTAACCTGCAAGATTTGCTGTATTTGGTGATTGTTCTGCTTAAAGAATGTGACCAAGGATAAGGAAAGATGGAAACAGAATCCTACAGTTAACCTTAGAAAGTATTTGATGATATTTTAACAACATTTTTCTATGCTGTTCTAACAGTTGGTAGGTTTAGTAAAAAGTATAAAAAGTAGTAAAAATGTAGGTAGATATATTCCTATTTATTTTATAAAGCTTATATATATCAAAATATATTCTATTTCTACTTATTTTAGAAAATTTGTACAAAGATTTATAGCTTTTTATTAAAAAAATCATACGTTGATTACATTTGGTATGAAATAAGAAATGGAAAGACCATGAGAAAAAGGCATATGAAATGTTCTCCTGCCTTTCTGTTAGCGTGCTTTTATCAACTGATATTAAACCTGAGGTCCAGGTAAACGTAAGTCAAGCCCAGAATGATGTTCCAAGCCTGTGTTGTGGTTTAGCCCCAGCAGGGAGCTGAGCACCACACAGCCGCTCGCTCACTCTCCCCGGGTGGGATGGGGAGAGAATCAGAAAGGTAAAAGTGCCAGAACTCATGGGGTGAGATGAAGACAGTTTACCAGGTAAAGCAAAAGCAGCACGCGCGCAAGCAAAGCAAAACAAGGAATTCTTTCGCTACTTCCCACGGGCAGGCAGGTGTTCAGCCACTGCCAGGAGAGCAGGGCTCGTCACGTGTAATGGTTTCTTGGGAGGACAAACGCCATCACTCCCAACGTCCCCCCCTTCCTCCTTCTTTACCCCAGCTTTTACTGCTGAGCATGACGTCATCTGGTGTGGAATATCTCTTTGGTCAGTCTGGGTCACCTGCCCTGGCCATGTCCCCTCCCAGCTCCTTGTGCCCCCCCAGCCTCCTCACTGGCAGGGCAGCACAAGAAGCAAAAAAGTCCTCGGCTCTATGTAAACACTGCTATGCAACAACCAAAAACATCACCACTATTTTCATCAAAAATCCAAAGCACAGCATTGTGTGAGCCTCTACGAAGAAAATTAATTCTGTCCCAGCCAAAACCATGACAGCCAGCATTAGTTCTAGCTTCGGGGACTGACCATTGTCTTATGGATGACAATCAGTGACAAATTCTCTGAAGGTGCCCACCATAAAGGAGCTTCTTCAGCTTCTCCCTTCTCATCCCACTTTTTTACAGAAAACATATTGCTGTTTTTTTCTAGACAAAGAAAAAAGAAAAAAAGAAAAAAGAAAACACTGCCTTTTACTACTTTCTTTCTGCACAAAGAACAAGCAGAGTTAATTGCAAGAATAAAAAGTATAAATCTCTTCTTTATTTTAGTATGAGACAGCAAATGACTCCCATTTGCTGAAAAAATGACAATGCTGTGGGCCAAATGGACTCCAACATAATATTGATTAGGACTATTATAGCCCATCAAGGAATAAATGGGACAGCAATTTCAAAAAATGCACTTGTATTTTATGTGGCAGAAAGAGAAAGACAAATGATTTGACACAGAAACAGCCGAAGTAAGTGGCACTGCAGATGAAAATTATGGGCATTTATATGGATATGATATGGCCAAGAAAATTATGAAAAAGAGTTTTACAAATAAATATTTATTTAATTTATTCTTATGTAAGTATTTGTGTGAGAATTAATTAATACATTTGAAAGCACTTTCAGAGAAATCTGAATGTTCAAAAACAAACACGTGTTTAGAGAGTCTGTCCAACCAGCTGGAATATTCCCAGCTCCTGCAGAGCTGCATGAAGCCTTGTGCCTCCTCTTTCTATGCATGCATCATCCTACAGGGAACATGACATTCATCAGAAATGGTACAATGCTTCCTGAATTGCCTTGGCTTGTCCTGTATTAACAAGTTTTGTGATATGCCAGCTGACGTGTTCGAAAGAACTCTTCTTTGGGGCAGACATAAAAGCAAGCAACAAATATGAAGTGATGTATGAAACACATAATAAGCATGAACTATTGGTCATATGTGTCCCAAATTAATTTTCTTGTTTGGTTGGTAGGTCTTTAAAGAAACCAAAGGCAGAGTGGATACATTTTTGCTGAGATTTAACTTTTTTTTTTTTTTTTGCTGAGATTTATTTACTCTTAACTGATTTTGCCTAATAGGAGTCTTATTTATTTAATGCAATGCTCAGACAAATTTTGTTGTTGTTGTTGTTGTTGTTTTGTTTTTTGCATCTCTCTTTTGGGTGATATAGGACAATGGCAGTAATAATATCACAGTGCTATCAGATCTAGCAAACAGAAAAATATTAAGAATATGATATTCCTAAATAAGGATAGAAGTAAATAAGAAATTGATTCAGAATCTCTTTTTTCTTTTTCCCCTCCAATTAAAATACCAGAAATATAAAGCAGATCACATATACATGTAAATAACTTACAGGCAAGTAAATTATATCTGCTGAAATGAGCATAGCAGTCACAATACCATTTTTAACTAGATAAATAAATAATGCTTCAGAAAAAAAAGGGGGGTTGGATTTCTACTGTCCTGGCTCACACCTTGGCTACTCTGGCATCCTCTGCAGAGCATCTGAGTCTAACCACGAATCCTCTGTGCCCCAGGCTGTGAGCTGGGCTCAAGTGGTGCTGCTCCTCCCGCTTCCATCCGGGGTGCCTCCGCCAGCCGGTCAGCGTGCTCCGTCTTGACGCACGCCGAGGCTGTGTGAGCTGCTGGGCGCTGGGCGCAGACGCGAGGCAGCAGCAAGCAGGGAGCATCCAACACTTCGTACCTGGGGCTCAAAGCTGTAAGGAGTCAGCTGTATCAGCTGTGGCTGTGGCATTATCCTTGCAGTAGATTGCACTTCCAGCGCTGAACTGGATTGCCTTAGTTGGTGAGAGGTTCACATTAAATCCAGTGGCAGAAAACAGGCTTGCTTACTATGTGCAGCAGGATCTTTCCTGCAAAACAGGCACCAGTAATGCAATCTAGCCTATTGCCTCCAACTCCTGGTTATTTGTATCAATATTTTGGACACAGCAGTCTATTAGAGGCTTTTTGTTTTCTGCTTAGTACCACTGTAGTCAGAGATATTGTAAATGACTTATCTATACTTGCTGGTGGTTCTGCACTGCTCTGCATTGGAGATCAATGCAAAACTGCAGCTGCATCACTCATTCGTACTTTGCCTCAGTGATTCCTACAAGGAGGTAGCACTGCCACTGGGAAGTACTTCTTGACACCATCTGAGATCAGCAGCTGTGGTTATTACTGCAGAAAAAAATGTCTTTGTTCATCTGTATTACAACCTGATAACATTTGAGCAAAATATCTATACAGCTATTCCAGTTAACAAAAACCTCAGTCCCATTTCTTTCTCTCTAATTGTTATTTTATCCCTTTTCTGCACACTACTAATTCTCCGAAGCAGCATAGCAACTTTACATATAACAAATTATCATATTCAGTATGGGCTTAGTAGGTTTTCTCCATTAAGAGCATACTCTGTCTGTATAACTATCAGCCCTTGCCTTGTTTCGCGAGAGTAGTCTTAAGTGTAAATTGCTGAAGACAATTGGAGTATGAACTATTGCTGTTTATCTCACAGAACACCATTTGACCCTGTGTTTTCACCAAGACTGCTGTGGCAAATAAATACTTATATTAGTTTTCAGATCACGGATTTTCTTTACATGTAAAGGAGTAGGAGTTCAAGATAAATACTTCTCTTGATCTAAAAACAAATGCTGCCGTTAGCTACTTTCCCTTCAAATAAATATGACTCATACAGCAGTATAACCAGCTAAGAGCTGAAGACACAATCGAAGAGGTTCTGGGCTGTATACCTTTTTGAGATATCAGTTAAAAATCAGTAGCATTTGGAAGTACAAACGCGAGCAGTACCTGAGAAAAGGACAGCAAGTAAAGAACAAAGCAGGATGCTCTATAACAGCCATAGCAAAAGTTTGCAGGATCTCCTCATGTAAGCTAAGGAACAACACTGTTGCTAAGCTCTGATGCTGTGAATACCCACTGAGAGCACACAAGTTATTTGTATTGCAGCTTACTGACCCATTCACATACATGTTTTTGGTCACTTTTGAAGATAACTAGCTTTGTATAGTGTTGCTTGAAAATTACAAAGGAAGCTGAATACTGGCCCAGTAATTGAAGCAATTCAAAAGGAAGTAGAAGTCATTCAGACAACATAGGAAATAAATAGCACAGGAGGATTTTGGAGCAACACAATAAGCTATCTGGAAAGATAGTTACCAATGGGCAATATGGCCAAGATGTAAAATCCATTTCTTCTCCAGAGATAGGCACAGAAAATCAAGGAGGTAGAGCTCTTCGCCCAAATTAAATCTCCAATAAGTTCTTTAGAAGAAGCTGCTTCTAGACTAAATACTGAATGTCTTACCCCAGAAATGCATTTCGATATCACTAGACGGCAAACGCATGGATTGAGGAGAGTATGGATGGTCACCTCTCTCTGGAGGGTCTGGAGCATGCTGAAAGAGACTGTGAGCTGGGCTGCAGTAAGTGACTAGGGGCTAAGTTACTTTAGGTTTGGAGCCAAACCATAGAAATTTAGAGGAAAGTGTGGGGATTTCCAGGGTATAGTTCCCCCTTAAAGTAGCTAGGCCATATGGTATTGCTTTACTGAGTCCTCTACCAAGAGAGCGACAATTCTCCCTTAAATCCTGTATAACAGCAAATTACTCCAAGCAGACTCTTGGTGGTTGTGTTCAGCAGAAAATCTGTGCCCTGATAACTTCTTTTAACTTTGTTGTATCTGAATGGTAGAGTTAGCAGCCACACTTCTAAATTCAGACTAAAAAAAGGAGTCAGAGGAAAAAAGACTTTACGTCTATATTAACACTTCTCCCCTGAACTAAGGATGGAAATTGTGCTTTCTGGAACCAGATACCCAGAGCTGGAATCTCCAGTCAAAACCTAATGGACAGGACTCGGAGCGCGCACACACACACACACACACACACTTTATATATCTTTAGTGTCAAGCAGTAACTCCTGGTTCAGTCTGAAGAGTCTCTGTGGTTAACTAAGAACTGGCTGGGGAGCTATCTCATGCCTTCCCAAAACAGATCAGACAGTTTGAGTCTTTAACAGAGATTTTTTTAATTTTTTTTTTCTACACAGCTGCTCTTCCAGGCATCAGAAGTAAACTGTAACTCACAAAAGATTGAAAAAATACAAAAGAGTATTTTAAATAGTGTTCCATTTTCTAGTCACTAGTATATTATAAACTAGTTGTTACTATTATTAATTACTTCTTCCTCAAGGAAACAGCTGCGTCACAGATGATGTCATAAATCTACCGGTTTTTCAGTTGCTCATGAAGTGTTCAGAGAGAATAGGAGAGGAACAAACTAAGAATATTATGAAAAACATCTTTATATAAATGCACCAAGTCATTCTTGTAGTTTGACCATACAAAATAAAAGGGTACAAAAATGTTCCTTTCTTTCTTCTTCTTAGAACCTGATTGTCTTAAAGAAGCAATTCATTTAGCAATTTCCCTCTCAACCTCAGCATAAAAATGCCTTTGCTCTAATTTTGTATTATTTTTTTCTTTCAAGCATGGACTTTGCTCTTTATCTCAAATAAAGAGATCTCAGTCAAATGTAGACTGGCAACCTTTTGGGTTTTTTTTGAGTTTAATTAAAGACCAACTAAAATTCTCCTTGCTGTCTTACTAAACGACAATTGAATGGATTTGTCTGGGTATGAACCTTATCTGCTCCTTTCCTTTCTCATGCTGACTCAATCACTGCCTGAGTGTTAAGTGCTGGGAATGGCACGTATATCCATCATTCCCCTAGTGCTTAACTACAGGGGCTCTGAAATGCTGGAGGAAGAAAACAAGTTATATCCAGATAATGTATATTTTAAGGTCTCTGTCTTTGACAAATATTAATTACCTGTACAATAGTTTGCTCTCTGGTGTATAGTATCTCCATCCCGGGGTCAGATCTTATTCTCTATTAGCATGAAGCAGGGTGAAATTCTACTCAACTTTCAACAAGAATAAACTAAATCAGTGCTCAGGGGAGAGCTGGGATGCAAGAAGTGATTATGTTTTGCAATATTTTGCTGTTGGAGTTAAAAGCATATGCAGTTCTCTCAACTCTACATGATGTCTCTCCTCTGCTCTTAGCAAACCAGACAAATGAAATGATGCACCTACTGAAAAGCCAGGCAAAAATTCCTCCTCTTCCCCTCACATATGCTTCCTTGGCCTGCCAGATTAGTGCTCTAGCACTCTCCAGATAGACTGGATGCACGTTGGATTTTACAGTTAGTTTTCCTTCCTGGTTACTGTTTTAACTCCTTCTTTACCACCTGGTGATAAAAAGCACATTCATAATCTGAGATCATCTAGACTGCAGAGGCAGTTCTTTTGCAAAGGTAATTTGCGTGATTAAACTAGTGTGTGAATTTTGCATGGAATAAGTTTACAAGCACTAGCTCTTCACACGTCCTACATTAGCAATCACAGCTTCTTAGCTGTGAAATGGGTTATGTTTGTAGGCAATTATAGCAAGAGATGAAACATGGAATACCTGATGAATGAAAGAATGTCATGAGGAGTGGATGCCTTCTATTAACTATATATCCTGTTTGGAGAACTAGCGTTTATTTTTATTGAGTATCATCCTACTTATTTGACTCTTATCTTTCAAAACATTTGCAATTATTTCAGCTTTGGAAAGTCTCTGAATATTTTTCCCTTGAGGTCAATGTAGAATGTAACAAGGAAAACTCTGAATAGTACTAGACTCAGAATGACTTTGATGAAACCTTCACAAATATCATTTTGATCTTTGGGTCTTTAAGTGCATTTTTTAACCACTTTCAAATTCATCTAATCTGTATTTTGAGCTGTTTTACCTGTGAAACTGCAGAAAATGTCTTGCTAACATCCATAGTTGTATTATTATTATTATTATAACATAAATTATAATTACAAAGATATTTATATATCATCCTTCCTTTTTATTACTCACTAGAGATGTTGTTTTTATCAAAGAAATAATTTAAGTCTCTTCGTAAGTGAATTATTTTATCCTGAAGACCAGAAACTGACTTGAGCAGTCACTTTTTCCAGTGAAGACCCAGTCTGTTTGTGGGATGCCCTTAGGCACTATAGGTTGCCCTCTTCGAAAAATATATTTAGACTGAGTCAACCATTCATATGCTTTGTTCCAAAGACTGACTATAATACTTAAATGCTTCTTGGATGTGATTTGTGAAATAAGCTAGGTGGTATCATTACCTGCCTAACAGGACAAACCTTTAGTTTTTTTCTGACATGCATACTTGACAACAGTATTAAGCATTTGATTTCTGAGAGTGTTATATTTATTGACTGTAATGTGAAGCTCCTCTTTCTCTTGTAAACATCTTCAGTGTTTTTCCTCTTCCTTTTTCTTTTCCTTCCTTTTCCTTCCTTTTCCTTTTTCTTTTCTTTTTTCTTTTCTTTTCTTTTCTTTTCTTTTCTTTTCTTTTCTTTTCTTTTCTTTTCTTTTCTTTTCTTTTCTTTTCTTTTCTTTTCTTTTCTTTTCTTTTCTTTTCTTTTCTTTTCTTTTCTTTTCTTTTCTTTTCTTTTCTTTCCTTTCCTGCCTGTGCTATTTTCTGTTTTCTCATAATATAGTTCATTATGGTATCCTCTTGCCACTTTCCTTTCCACATTATACTCATACAGCAAGAAAATACTTTTTCTCCACCCAAATGCATTAGTAGAAGTTTTCCCATCAGTCTTCTGAGCAGATGGTTGTTCATCTGCAGTATTTCCTTGTGATTTATTTGGTTGCAAAGGTTTGCTAAAGCTCTTGGCAACCTCCCTTTGACTGGATGGCTGTTATTGCTGGTGGTCATCTTTGTATTCCTTTCTTCTCCCTTCACTTTGTTTAAATGAAAGCAATCTGGCTGGATCTTGTATCTGCAGACTAAAATGTGCTAAGCCTAGCACAACTGGGAGAAATGCTAGCCTCCTCCCACAAGCAAATACTGGCTCATTTCAAGTTTTGCTCCGTGCTAGAAAAAAATGAACAAAAAGAAGATTCCCATAAAATGTAGGAAACCATTTGTATTTTTGTTTCCTTAGAGCCTCTTCTGATATGACTCTGCCTATTTGTTCTGTCTAACGTGACATGGTTTTGTCCATGTATTTTTCTCATGTCCTTGCTTTTATTTTTGCCGACATGGACAATTTATTAGTTTAACTAAAAACAACAAACACAAACTTTTAGCTCAGCATGAAATGTTTTCCTCTCCCTTGAGAAACAGCATAGCTCTCTCAGCCTTTTCCCACAAAATGAATTCTCCTTTGAGACTTCATTCTGGCCAGTGATGTGTAGATTTACAATATGTCATGTATGAAACTATCAGCACCCTGTATTTGGAAGAAAGGATGTTATCTTTGGAAGAAAGAATCTCTGTTCTGTTTCTGTTCCAGTGATGCTGGGAGAATCAGAGTCATTGCAGCCCTCATTGTGCTGGGAAGGGCTGTGACTACACTGCAAAATGAAGACTGACAGGACATCCTAGTCAAAAGTAAGATGAACACTAATGGCCCTCTTGCGGTCCTTCCCTCATTTCCTGGAGAATGCACATACAATGGCACTGACGTTCGGAAATGAGATGAAAGCACATCACGTAAGAGTCAGACCTACAAATATTTCCATAGTACACAACAGAGGGAGATTCAAAGAGATTAAATTATGTTTGTTCTCTACTATTTCTTATGAAGAGAAAGAAATAAATTGAGCAGAAGCGATTGCTCATCTAAAACCCTCATAAGGCTTAAATCCTGGGAAAACCCATTACGTGTTAATGTTTCCTAATGTTGTGGTATCCTTACCTCATGGATGGGGATCCAAGGTCCTGTCAGCCTGTACACCCAGGATTTCTTCCTACGTAAACAGCAGCAAGGGAGGGGAAGCGAAGAAGGAAAAAAGTGCACACCTAAATTTCACCCTGACATGGAGTCAGGATGGAACTAGATTGGACAGGAATATCTGGGACCTGGGAATTGTTCCCATGTCCTACAGTTTATGTAAAGACTAAGAATAAAACCTATAGCTTCGAAGGACTTCTATCTTACTGACCTACGAAACTAGCAGACAAAAGCTAGGTACTCAAGACCCCTATAGTGTTTGGGAGCCATCACGGTGACTAAAAATATCTGAAAGAAGCCAAAAGGCTGAGTGGAAATACAGACTGGGTATAAAACTGGTAGAAGTAGTTGGTATACTTGTAGGGGTGTGCTGCCATTCAGAGAGACCTTGACAGGCTAGAGAAATGGGTTAGAAATCTCATGAATTTGAACTAAGGAAAATGCCAAGTCCTGCACATGGGGAAGACTAATGCCATGCAACAGTACAGGCTGCAGGTCGAGCAGATGGAAAGCAGTTTTACAGAGAAGGACCTTGGCGTCCTGGTGGACAGCAAGCTGATTGTGAGACAGCAATGTGCCCTGGTGGCAAAAAAAGACCAAAAGCATTCTGGGTTGCTTAGGAAGAGTGTAGGTGGAGGGAAGGGATCCTTCCCCTCTTCTCAGCACTGGTGTGGTACGTCTGGAGTGTTGAGTCCAGTTCAGGCATGGCCCATCAAAGGACTCAGCAAAGGGCTATTAAAATAACTAGGGGATTGGAGCATCTGACATATTAGGAAAGGCTGAGAGAGCTGAGATTGTTCAGCCTCAAGAGGAGAAAGCTCAGGAGGGATCTCATCAATGTGTATAAACACTTGTTGGAAAGCAGCATGGGAGACAGAGCCAGAATCTTCCCAAGGGCTCCAGTGACAGGAGAAGAGGCAATGGGCACAAAATGAAATAGCAAAAATTCCACTTAAACCTCACAAGAAACTTTTTCACTGTGAGGGTGAGGCAGGTGGCCCTGAGCAGTTGTCTCTGTCCTTGGAGTTATTCGAAATGTGACTGGCCAAAGCCCTGAGCAACCTGTTCTAGAAGGGGAACTTCAGAGAACCTTTCCAACATCAACTGTTCTGTAATTCTGTGAAGCTGTACAACCCAGCCAGCTGGAAGGTATGAGGAGAATGACTGGGCTTTCATTTCAGTTCTCTGGTCTGCTGGTTGGCTTAGAGAGTCAGCTTCTTGATTTTCTTTCTTCATTATCAAACATAATGAATGTATTAATTCTTTGTTTAGGAAAAAAAAAAAACACAGAATAGCTTCAAAAACAGAATGTGAGCAACACACTGCAACACACCTGACAGCCTGGTGTTTGAATAATTCTCTCAAGATACGGGAGATATAGGTTAATTTTTTACTTTTCATCAGGCACAATGATGATGTAAGACCAGAAGAACGCTCTAGACATTGGTTTATTGCATAAAATGGCACTTAAACATTCTGAAAAATCTTTTCTGCATCTGTTCATTTTCTGCAAGCCAGGAATGCTTTCAACGTGCCAGTCTTGGTTTGAGAATACCACTTATACACCTATAAGTTAACAGTGTCGAGTCTCTCTGTGCTTACAACTATACAGGGACTTTATTAATTTTAGTGATGTCTCAGTATTGCATTTTGGCATTCTTTTTTTTTTTTTTTTTCCCAAGTCTGGTCTGGATAAGACATCTGGATAGAATATGTAAACTCATACAATAAATCTGCAGCAGAGTAAGGAACATGTCCCAGATGTGTCAGCTCCAAAGTGAGTACTCTTCCCTCTAAGACATCCTTCTAATTTGCCCTCCACAAATCTGGAGAAAGAAACAAGGGCAAAACATACCACCCACAAGTAAATATACCATGTTTCTTAGTTCTTTTTTGAATCTCTTGACCTCTGAACAAAGTCTTGATGTTCTGAGAAGAAAATGCCTAGATTAAAGAGTATTTGCTTCCACAATTCACAGCCATGCCTTTTTCCCCACTGTGAAAATAAAATCAATTTTCCAGCTAGTCTTATGAGATCTTTGGATGATGACAACAGACAGTTCTGCAAACAGCTGTTCCAGTGCCTGGTGAACTAAAAGAATTTGGAGATGCTTCAGTGGCAATATCTACATCCAGAATAGAAAATCACAGCCATACTCTTTATATTAAGGTAAAACTAAGAGTGAAAAAGAATTTCAACTCAGACACTGGAATTAAATTAGTTTCTGTGGTAGCTGCACTATAGCTGTTGTAGATGCAACACAGTTAAATCTGAATTAGAATCTTCCATACTTGTACTTCGTTTTCATTGGGATTGATGGTTGCTCTGCTGAGTTTGTTTTAAGTAGGTGCGCATGTACGGAATAAAAACAAACTGTTCAGTTGGTCTGCCTAACATGTTTAGCAAGTCTGCTGAAGGATCTCCAGCAGCCTTCCTGCAGTTAAAGGAAGAAAACAAATTTTAACGAAGGAGATTTTTTTCCAATTCTTTTTCTAAAGCAACTTAACTAATCATCTCTTCGTTTAAGGAATTTCTTTGTAACTTATTTCATTGTTTTGTTTACTTAATGGCTTGTACCTCTTGAGCCTCCCTCCTTTCTGAGTTCTTCTGAATCATGCTGTTGGTCTGATTTTGCTTCCACAATCTTCTAGCTAAAGGCAACAAAGCAGAGACTCTTTCTGGGCTCCTCACACTGTTACTGTTATTGCTTTACTATCTACAGAGACCAGAGGAAACAAGAGCTCTCCTTTGTTTATAACACAGGGAACCTTCATTTCTTCACCCCTCTTAGTGAGTGTACCTACATCTGCAGCTGCATGCCCCTGAAGAAAATTCCCCCTGGAAATAGCATCCAAAATAAAGAAAACAGACTTGCATCTATTCCTTCCCCACAGCATACACTTGATGTACATGTACACATGATGTACATGGGATGGAACTAGAAAGTCTGGCAGCAAAAGAGCTAATTTCTAAGAGAAGCTTTGTGCCATTACATCACTGAAAGGCTGGTCAGTCAGCAGGATGACATCGATGTTTCTGACCTCAGTTCTTAGCTACCATGTAACTACTCTGTCTCTTCTCCAGTACAAAGCAGGCCAAGTTGGCTCAGTAACAAGCACCTTTCCATGAAAAGATTTCCTTGCATCTGTGACTCAACTAGCCCTAAGCCAAGTATGACTATCAGCAGTGGTACACAGCAGACCCGCATGAACCCACCACTCTCCATTTACTCTTAACTTTGTTTCCTGTTTCTACTATCTCACTTGATATTGCACATCTGTCAGAAGACACAGATTTAATCCCAGACCTCTCTTCTTCTTCCTGTTCTCCTTATAACCTCTCATCTCCAGCTATATCAAAGTCATGTTTTTAACTGCTTATCAGCATGAATTAGCAGTCTCTCTGTCTTGTCATTGACACTGGGTGGCGACAGAAGGAAAACTGGTCTTTACACTGGCTGGTATAAGACACCTTAAGGGGTTAGTCTTGCTAGGATTTCTGCATGTGACACGGAATATGATAGGTTAAAAGCACAGAAACCCTTTACAAGCATTCTGAACAGCCCCCTGCACCACCTACTAGCTCTACACAGGCTCTAGACCTAGTTAGATAAGCCTCCAAATTAGTATTCCTACATCGTCTCCTCAAATAGTAAATGCCACATAGATGGATCATGAATAACACCTCTCAAGCATATATTGCAACACCATTGTCTTGTTCTTTAACTAGCACTGTCAATCTTTCTGTGGCGTTGAGGAAAGGTGTAGAGTGTTACTCACCTGGCAGATTTAGGTGATCAGAGCTCAACCTGGGAAGTCCCACCTTTAAAACACCAAAAAGGTTTTAGCTTAAATAATAAACTTAGACTTTTTCCTTACTAAACTTCTAAGTCTAAAAAAGTTTTAAAAAAACCTTACTAAGCTTTGTTTTTATTATTTTTAATTTATTAGCAAAAGTCCAGCTGTGCAGCAAAAGTGGGTTTTGAGGTACTCTCTATATTGAGAAAAAGTATTTTAAATCAGCATGACAGTTTCTGCTTACACAGACAACATTGTGCCCAGCTTATACACACGGGAAAGTACCTTCAGAGAAATTAATTAGGGGGCTATCTGTGCATAGACCACCCGGCACTCTGCAGTATTCTCCCAGATAAATCTAGAATGTGAATGGTTGAATTCAAATGCCCCCCAACGTGAAGCTACTGTCACCCTCTACCAAGGGCTGCACTCTGAGTTCTTTTCCTGTTCAACAGGAGAGTCTGCTGCTAGCTAAAATGAATGACATTTCTGCATTTCCTCAGATCATTAGAAAAAATAGTTACACGTAATCAGTGGTGGAGTTTACGCAGTTTTTCTCTGGCTTTTCATACCATGGTGATAGCATTAAGGTGATGCCATTATACTGCAGAAGTAACAGTGAACCAGCAGGTAACATTTCACAGTGCTGCCAGGCAGCTTTCTTCTTTGTCTTCTTCCTGCTACTATTTGTTCGAAAAAGGCAAGGGAGTGCACTGAGATAGCAAAGTGACTGAAGGTGAAATATAAGAAGAGTTCGTTGCTTTGCATGCTTCATCCGAAGATGATTTGCCTTATTCCTTCCATAGTCTCACAAGAGACAGAACATTTCTTCAGGGCTCTCCGGAATTTGCCTATTAGCCATTCTTTGTTGGCTTAGCAGTTACACCAGCAGTGCTGGCAGCTTCCTCCGCTCATGTGTGTGCAGTGGTATACATGTGCCTTGTGGCAGGTCCTCGGAAAAGATCCCTCCAGTTTTGGGTCTTTCTTGTATTCGCTCCTTTTTCTTAGATATTTATTTAGTTGAATTAGCTTTTAACAGAAATTCAAATTCTGTTTCCAGTTAGTCCAAACATGCCTGCTTTTATAAATAAGTCAATTCAAATGCATTGTTTGAATTTTCACCAGTCTTAAAGTGATTTGTTAGCATAAACAGTCCCCACAGACATAGAGTTCTTAAAAATTCACAAGCGGAGAGCATTGTCTATCTTACTTTCAAAGGTCTGCTGCATAAATAATCACTTTTAGCCAGCTAATCCTGAAGTGAATATGAATATTCTGTACTGAAGCAGGTTTTCATTTAATAGCTATTGAGAAAGTTAACATTGTATTAATAATAGTCATAATGACAAAAGTAATCTTAATAAAGTTTTTATAGTGCTGAAAAAAATATTTTTAAAGGCGTATATATCTTTTCCAAAAAGTTTCCTGAAACCTGCATTGTGTTTGCAGAAACAACCATTTTCTAATTGGCGTATTCTTAAATCTTTTGTAAGGCTCCAACTGATTTTTTGTTGTTATTATGGAAAGAGGGATGGGAAAGTGGAAAGGAGAGACCTCTATCTCTCTCTCTTAGGTTTGGATGGCACTGAAAATCAGAGTGCTGGCATCTTTGAGATTCCCTGAAAATAATTTCTTTGCGTTCCTTAAAAAGGGAGAGAGGCTTTTTGCAAAAGTATCTTTCTTTTCATTTAACAGTTCTTGCATGTTCTTAGCAGTCCTTTACTAGCTTCACTCAGAATATACAACTTAAAGGCCTGGTGAAACACTCTTTATACAGAATTTGTAAGAGATGGTATTCAGTGCTTTCTTTCCAATCTTATGTAAAAATATTTAGACTATTATAGAATATCAGAAAATCTAAAGTTGCATTTCAGAGCCTACTGATAGACCTAGCATTAATAAATAAGAATTGGCAGACAGGTAAGACTTTTCCTGAAATCTGCTGGCTCTGGAAACGTTAGAGTAGCACATATTTTCTATAGGTTTTCTGAAGTAGTCTGAACAATTTACTTTGAAAAGCAAGCAACTATAAATAAATATAGACCATTTTCTCCCAATATCATTTATACATCGCTATTTCTTCAAATTTACCAGAAGTACAGGAGAGTCTAACTACCTGAACTTAACTGAATTTATTTTTCTAATTACTATCCTGGCAACAATATTAAACTTTCTAATTTGCAATCCCTCTTCATTTACAAACCCACACAGATCAAAGAGAGCAAGTCTCAGAACTCAGTTCCTTGTGGAATCTCAAGTCAATTCCTTGGTGTTGATGGTTTATGATACTCTTTGATTGCATGATCACATTCTGCTTTGTCCATGTCACTTCAGCTGCATCAGGGCACAGATTAAACAATGCTTAACTACTGATGAGCTCCTCGGGTTTTTTTTTCATTCTGTGAAGTATGGTCCTAGGTCTTACCTATTCCACAGCATTCAAATCCTCCTAAAAAGATAGAAATGTTAACTTCTTCATAGGATCTTCCATTACAGTTGTTACTGCTATCTCTGAATATTCTGAAACTCCTGAGTTTATGATCTTCTCTGTTTGTTTGTTTGTTTGTTTTTTCTTTCTTTTCTTTTTTTTTTTTTTTGCCTGGAGGACAAATGCATGGATGCATTAAAGTGAAAAATAGCCATTAATTTAGTGGCCAGTTTGAGAATCCAAGAGTCTAACTTTTCAGAACATCAACACTATGAAGCAGTGTGTGTTTATGACCCCATGGCACTGACTTGTCACTGTGAATGGAAACATAAAAACGGAAACCAGGGATGGAAACATAAATGAAATCTTACCTCCCAGAACAGATGCTTCTCTTGAAGTCATGCTTTTTGCAAACATGGTTCTATTTCAGTGCTCACTGAAATTTCATCTTGAGAGGAGGATTGAATTTTGGAAATGTCAAAATGCCTAATTTGAGGTTTGGTTTTTCATGGTGCTTCAAGCTTTCAGAAAGGTGATAGACTTCTTCCATGATAATGCAATCTAAAAATGAACTACTCTGTTTAAACAACCTGAAATTGCTTGCTTAATAAAAATTGGCCCACCAGAAATTATCTAACCTGAGGAACAGATGCTTATTTGGAACAAATCTGTATTTCAAAATCTTCATATCCTTTATAAATAATAGAACTTGCAGTCTGAGTTGTGAGTACTTGGCACTTCTGCAAATCAAACAGTGTGATCCTGGTTGTACTAATGCCTATCAGTAGATAATAAATGCAACCAGCAAACACCTGTGAGAAGACTGGGTGAATAACCTGCCCAGATTTACTGTGAGATTTTTTGGCAGATGTTCATTTGGAATCCAGTCTTTTGGGTGGGATTCAACAGCCTCAGCCAGGAGACCGTTATTCATTCTTTTCCCGCAACTTCTTTTCCACTCATTGCACAGCTTTCAACTTTTCCTACAAATGAAGCAGTGATCCTTCAGAAAATATTCCTACTTGATCACATACCCTAATTCATCCCAAGAGTGGAATTCTGTGTGCAAAGAGAGACTGGAATCCATAGAAAAAAGAAAACGTGAACGCAGTTCAAATTCTTTTCATGCTGCACACGTAAGGGGATGATATCCAAGGAAACATGGTTTAGATGAAACTACTGAAAAAGAGATGCAAAACTTATTAGAAAACTGGATCTGTCATCTAGGGTTTGAAGAAAAGTGCAGTTTGTGCAGACAAGTGCCAACTGAAGTAGGATCAAACAGCTATAAAAACATAAAATGTGGAACAGTCTAGACCCAAGTCCTCTCCCTCCTAATCTTGGAACCTCATCCCAATACAGCTCCAACCTGCATGCCTCAGATTTCCCATCCTGACTCCAGTCTGATGGCCTAAGTATTCCCATTTTACCCATATCCATGGTCCTCATCTCTGGCTTGCCCCACATTGACAGTGGCAGGGTCCTTGATCAACGATTGCCTTTTCCACATTACTGCCCTAGTTCTTTGTCCTCCCCTGAGTACTCACAGCTTCCCTCAGTGTAGGTTGGATGTCAGCAGGTTTGTTGGACAAGCAGATGATATACCCCAACGAAAAGCTGTTGCTCTTCCCAAACAAAATTTTAAGGCCTTACTCCAAAACATAAAGTGAGAGGAATATCACAAGTAAAACCATCATATTGATTATTCATAAGGGAGGAAAAAAAATGAATTTTCACTAGCCTCAGTTCCAAATGTCCCAAGATTGTTTTGTCTGAAGCAAATCCTGGACAGATATTTCATCCTACCTATAACCAAATGTATGAGCAACTGAACTGGAAGCTTCAGAGCTATCTGATGCTCCTAGCAAAACTTTTTATCTTGCTCTTTGTTCCTATTTCTCACAGCTTCTAAAAGAGGTATTTTTACCTTGGCATATTATAATTAATGTTAACCAAAGGGGGAGAAGTCTGTTCATAAGCAGTTAGCAAATAAGTGAGTTTTAAACACTGACTCTGATGGACATGTTGCAAATAGAAACTGGAAAATCAACAATTAAATTATTTATCTGTGATTCCCCTTATCTTACTCTGTCTTCCTCATGGCAGAATGCAAAAGGACCCTTCTCTCCCCCTTATTCATTCTTGCGAGCCTTTCCAGAGCTGATATTCCTCTAAATGCATGCAGCCAGAATGAAAATGGGCAATATTCACATCAGAAAGTATTAGTAGGATCCAACTGAACATTGCAAGCCCTGTAATTGACTTTCTTGTAAGAGGACTAATTCTTGGTCTTAATAGTTTGTTGAATATACAAGTCTGCTTAGTGGGTTACTTTTCTTCATTGTAACTACTGTCGCACAGGGAACATACTTCTGTTTCCACTTAATTTGCAGACTGGACACCAAGGGAATATTAATATATTAGTGCAGTTCATTGCCTGTAGTTCAGCTGCTTCAAAGGCAGGCCTTTCCAAAAATAAGCAAAGCTTCTCATATATCTTATTTGCATTTTTATGGTATATCCCAAGTCTTTCTGAAATAATGGTAGTATGTTACTCTTCAGCCATCTTATCCTTCATGGTTTCTTGTGAACTGAATAAATGTCTGCATAAGCAATAATGTTTCTTTTTTTATCCCATGCATTTCTGAGTACTTCTGGATGTATACTCTCTGGAAAAAGTGGCCCATCGATTTAAATGGCTTCTGATCTCTATCATTCACTTACTTTACAGTTAGCTTATGATCACATTCTTCATATATCTTCCTTGGAAGCCTAGTATCTGGTTTATTGAACTTCATCCTTTATCTTTTGCTGGAAAAAAAAACCATAAAATGCATGTTTAGTATTTCTAAATCTTTGGCAACACTATAACAATGACAATGTTTTTACCACCCTTTATCTCCCATACACATCCTTCACCAAAATAATGGGTACTTTCCTGTCTCTTAATACAAAAGTAGTTCTGTCTTTGGGAAAATATCACTGGCTTTTCCTATGCATGTTCAGGTCTACATCTAATTAATCTATTACTCTTACAGAGCTATGTGTCTGGATGAACATAACGAATATATATATTAATCGAAATTTTATTTTGTTATGCAAGCTAAAGAACCTGGTGTAGGATTTCATTTTTGTTCTGTGTAATGATTTAAAACAGCATATAAGGCACTTATGGTACTAACTACATGACATTATTCATTACCAGAAAAGGGTTTGTATTCACTGAAAAGGAAACTGATTCTGCCATTCAGAAAATCTGCAGGCTCAGGTGGATAAATGAATTTGGGAAAGGTGCAACACTGGACATTTGTTTTATAGCTAATCTGATGGGAACATGTATATTAAATATTCGAAAGGATGATTATGTATTGTCTCTTTTATCACCTTCAAAGTACTGCAAGGCTGCTGTAAACCTCTTCTAAAAGACTGTAACTGGATTAGACCAAAGATCCTGTAACCAGTGAAA
Organism: Chauna torquata; assembly: GCA_013399475.1. Taxonomy (NCBI): domain Eukaryota; kingdom Metazoa; phylum Chordata; class Aves; order Anseriformes; family Anhimidae; genus Chauna; species Chauna torquata. The sequence goes on along the minus strand of VXAL01005670.1, from coordinate 23,419 downwards.
ACAGAAATTACATCAAGACATAATATTTTTAGAGGCAACTCAACCGGTATAGACAAAGTTTCACTTGTTTTATTTCTTAGGCTATTAAAACATTTTTTGTTACACTTTCAATATTATTCTGACTCTGTCTTCTCTTCTTTCTTCCACCCACTCACAAATACATCAGGATTGGCAATGGAAAAATATTTTGTAATTCACATGAATACAGGGCAAAGATTTTCCTTCTTCCAACAGGTAGAGTGTTCTGAGAACTGATCAATCATTCTTTAGACAAGATACAAACTCAATAGATATGAACAAGTCCTATCTAATGTTTCGTTAAGGAAGACCGTTCAGTGCTCTGAGGTTTGAACTTTAATGGGAGTATTGACCGTGACACTAAACCCTACTGAACGCAGTAGCTGTTCAGGCACACAGGGATTAAGCAGCAAAAAACTCTGTTGCGAGCTGGCCAGACTTGAAGTTTAAGCAGGACACGCATGCATGCTGCAGCAGATGGGAAGTAAGGAAGCAGCATCTGCTCTCCATGCCTTTTCCTGCTTCACTAGGAAACAAAACAATATACTTGTAACTTTCTAACTAGCTCTTGCTTTCACTGAACTCAGGAGGAGACAGGAGGCATCTGTGTGCCTGACCGGCTGTCTCTGAGCCTGGCCCAGTGTGGTGTGCGACCTGGGATGTGCAATTTATGACTCATCATTGGCTCAGTGCTGCACCCATTAAACATCCATTTAAGACAAGCAAATCAATCATAGACTAGTGAAACTGATGTAAACATTTCATTGCATCTTAATCATAATTCATATCTTAACCTACTGTTCCTTGGTATATTTCTCTGGGTATATTACAGAGCAATTACAGAGTCTCTTGGGGTAACTGTCTGTGTTGCATTTTTTTTAAAACTCCAATTCTGGGCAATCTCAACTTTATAATCTGACTGAACTGCTTTTCCTAGCCTCATTCTCCTCAGGGTTTTCACCTCCTTGGACTGGCTATAAGACAAAGTTATTTTAAGGGGAAATAGGCCAAAACCAGACAAACAAACAAACAAAAACAGAGAAAACATCTAAGAAATTAAAGGAAAAGACTTGTCAGTTTACTTTAAGTGAATACCTTGGTAAACTTCTATCCAAGATTAATTGGACTGGAATATCGCTCATGTACACACACTGTATCTGAGGTTTTGAAACCCCTTGATAGAGGAGTTTGTGAGTGCATGTGTTGAACAAGCTACTGGACAAAGCTCTGAAAGAGCTCCTACCAAGACTTTTCAGTAAGTAGACAGCTTCCTGTCTCGGGAGGTCTCTGAAGAGTCACTTTCTGGGGTCTGAGAGGGTGTGATGGGAAAGCAGCGTTATATGTTGGCCTTGTGTTTCTGCTCTGGCCAGGGCATCTGCTATCGACCATCATCAGCTGCAGGAACACCAAGGTAGCTGGCCCTCTGGGTCGGGTCAGTCCATGTGGTCTCATGAACTCAGACGAACAAACATGCATATATATATATAGAGAGAGAATATTAGTTTGACTCAAAATCAAAATAGGAATTACTAAAAACAAAAAACATAGTTTTCATTTTCATGGTCCCTGGTGACTGGCCAAAGGACAAGCATAGGAATGGATCACTGGTAGACTCAGAAAGTTTTATAGAAGAGAAATGTCTCCAGGCAAACCTGATTCTTTTCTTTTTTGTTTAAGAAAATTGATATCAAAGCGGGAAGGGTCTATGAAAACTATTTAGGTTTGTTATCATTTAAATAATGCTTGAAAATTAGTTTATATCAACTCTGTGTAAGATCACTGACATGTAACTGAAAACTCTTTATGCAAAGGGCCTTGACGTGAAGAAATGTAACAGAGGGGGCAAACACATGCATTGGGAATATGGCAAGTTAGCTTTAGAGAACAGAACAAATAAAAACCTTCATGAAATTCACTTGAAACAAATGGGCAGAAACTAAAAATAACTATGAGAGTGGAGGAATAATACAAAGGGAACTAGAGACATCCAAAGTGTGAGAAGACAAAAGAATATCCAAATAGAAAAACAGTGAAATAATACAATGAGAAACTAGCTGAAACTCAGATATTCAGCCCAAAAGAGAAATCTGGAGAGAAGTATAGCATACTGTAGAGGAAAAGAGAGGTGCTGAACTGTTCTCCCAGAAACTAAGGAAACAACCTGTTAATTTTTTCTACATCTGACTTTAAAACTTTCATTTTGAAGTTTAGTTTGGTGTTTTCTTGAACCAAAATTAAGCTTAACTGAACTAAAGAAAATATTTATTCTCAGTGTTCAAAATACTTCAACTAAAAACTGACATGGAACAGTGAACATTTTAACTTTTGAAACATGTTTTCAGTAAAGTAACCATGAGCTATTTTCTGTGAGTACAATATTTCTTTGCAGCAGTGGTCAAGAAGCATTTGTGGAACAATATTAGTTGAGATGGGAAGACTGACTTTAAGTAATTAACCTGGATGCCTTTATTGTTTATTGCAGAGTCAGCACATGAATAGCAGGAGGAACACAGATTTAAAGAAAGAAAGAAAGAAAGAAAGAAAGAAAGAAAGAAAGAAAGAAAGAAAGAAAGAAAGAGAAAGAGAAAGAAAAGAAAAAGAAAGAAAAAGGAAAGAAAGAAAGAAAGAAAGAAAGAAAGAAAGAAAGAAAGAAAGAAAGAAAGAAAGAAAGAGAAAGAAAAGAAAAAGAAAGAAAAAGAAAAAGAAAGGAAAGAAAGAAAGAAAGAAAGAAAGAAAGAAAGAAAGAAAGAAAGAAAGAAAGAGAAAGAGAAAGAAAAGAAAAAGAAAGAAAAAGGAAAGAAAGAAAGAAAGAAAGAAAGAAAGAAAGAAAGAAAGAAAGAAAGGAGCAAACAAACACAAAGAAGATTTGCAACTTCAGAGAACGTTGCCTCATTGCCTTTAGTCACCTAGCTTGTGTGTAGGTCCTTCTGACAGGACTCGCTGAAGCTGACAATAGCTATGCCCATGGGGACAGTGGGGTATCTTTGCACCCTCTGACTCTTTCATCAGCTACATAAACTATTTTGAAAATTTCTATTTTCTCAATTCACTATGGAGTTTAGTTGTGTTCATTTTGTACGGGGATTTTCCCACACTCCAAATCTGACTATTGCCAAGCAAGGAATGGCAGCTGAGCAAACATGTGAAACTGCAGTACATTACAGATTCCTCTGCACTTGAGGAATGAGGATGCCAGCAACTACCTTCCACTTTCTTCATAGCGTGTTCCTCTATTACTCCATCGAAGCGCCACAGCAGACCCTCCAGCATGAGCTCAGTGTGAGTTCATGGATCAGAGGAGGGCAGGAAAGTGAGAAAAAGGTTTGACTCATGTTGGCAAGAGGGCTGTATCACACTATGCTCCATATCCCCATCCAGCTGCTTTTCATATCCTCCATTATCTCCTGATGGTGCTTGAGGCTAGATCCCAAATTTCAGGAAGACCAAGAGAGCAGAGAGGTTGTCAGTGAACACAGAGACCAACAACAACACCTCCAGCACTCCGGAATTGCTGCAGCCTAAAGGCGTTCAGCATTTGGATGCTCTGTGATTGCTGGTAACTCAACTGAAGCTATGCTCAGAACAATGGAGCTGACAACTAAAACAGAATTTTGTGTTTGTTAATCTCCTCCCCTGCACTTCTACACTTCCACAGTGCACCCATAATCTAGAAAGCTCAAAACTAATGATTTGCCACATAATTCAAAGCAAAAGGAGTGAAATAATAGCAGTCATGATTTTCTCTAGGTTCTCAGATGGAGAAGTGGGAAAATCTACACTTTTCACAAATGTCAATTACAACATTGTCCTTTGAGCACCCTCACAAATCTTTTCCTGTTCAATTGCATATAAGGTATAAGTACCATCAGGAAGTTAGGTAACTAATTTCCAATGTCAATTAGTTCACAATCATTGGAAAGGACCAGGTTAATTATCAGCCTGTAACTGGCTCTTATGAGAAATAAATGATTCCCTGCTCAACTCAAACTGCTTCTAAACCAAAAAGTTTATCAATTCAATTCCACAGTTTAGGAATCTAATTCATCAAAGGAATGGGTGTGCAGATAACAAACAATTCAGTGAAGCTCTAGTAAACAGTAAATGCTTACATACTAAACTAAACCACCTTTGTGGATATTTTCTTAGAGAAAAGCCAGAATGCCTACTCCATTACACGACTGACTGAGGATTCATATGACGGTACCATCAGACAGCAAATTCAGAATAAAAAGAAGACTGACTACACACCTCTTAGCTTCTAGTGGATGAGAACATTATTGGTTTCAAGGACTCTTTAGACCCTTCTGTTCTTTATTGCACAAGCTGCCTCCCAGTCTCCCTTCTCTCCTTGAGTGTTTTGCGTTGTCTCCAGCTCCCTTTGTCTGACACCATGCCTGGAATTTTGTGTTACCTCCTGTGTCTCCTCTCATTGCAGTGTCCTCCACGCTGCTCCAAGCAGAGGTTGTGTTTGCACTGTTCCCACTTCTCACACACTCACCTCTCAGATATTCCTCTTTGCAGCTGCCTATATCCCACTACTGCTCTGTCATTTTATCTTTCCTAACCATGCTATAAACTCTACCCATCTTTTCTGCCTTGTCCTACTTTATCTTTTTCAAGGATACTGATTATTTATGCACCATTCTCAACTCCTGACCACCACCAAAGATCCTGTGTCTCTCACACTTTAATGCAAATAGCACTTAGGCTGTCAAATGCTCCATCTACCCTATGGTCCTCCCCCTTCTCTTTTTCCACATATTTTTCCCTCATTTACTTACTGCTGCCTGGAATACAGTCCTTCTCAGTACAGAATATTGAACATTCTGGGAAGATGAGCAGAATTCAAAGCTGAACAAATTTATTGCAAAAAGTGCTGACTGCTGCCAACAAGCAGTTTTTTGTCTTGCTGGCAGGCAGAGAGGGGACTAATGCCATGGCTCTACTAAATATTTGCAGAAGCACACCTCTTTCCTCCTCATTTACATTCTTCAGTACTGCAATTGCCAACAAACTCAGCAGGTTTCTTCTGGCTGCTGTGGTCTATAGTATTGTCTGAACCATGGTAATGAATATAATGCAATGATAAAAAATTACCTTGTCTCATATTCTAACAAAGACATGCTGCCAATGTTAAAGTGATGCCTCAAAACTTGGGCATCCATGTACAGGCTGGTTTCAGCCAGTGTAAGCAGAGCTGCAGAACCAAGATTTGACATGCTCCTGCACTGCAGTAATGTGCACTGCTCACAGTGTCTTATTTCTAGAAATGTAGTATCGGATGCGAGCATGGAAAAGAATAAAAGTTAGCAAGCTTAAGGGGCTGATATATGAAAAGATTAACAGGAGGACCGTCTGCACAGCAATTAGAAAGAAAGTATAAAGTGATCAAAAAAAAAAAAAAAAAAACCAGCATAAAGAACAATCATTTGGGATAACTAATGGAGAATATAAAAATGTAAAATAAAGTAGACTGCCTAAGCAAGATGAGACCTACTTACATGAGGAATAAACGGGGATCAGTGTCACTATCTAGCATGTCTAACTCAAAGTCATCTATGGATTCCAAATGATGGTTCTTTGATAGATTAGGTAGAATAAAATATTGATATTTCCACTATGAAAATAATTTCACAAGGCCACATAGATGGAACAATTGTCCTGGCAGGTACTTTTTCAATATCCCTATGGTGATATGAACTAAATGTCAGAAAAATATTCAAAGATTTATGAGACTAACATATGACCACTCCAGTTCTGTAAAACCTTATATTTCTATTACAACTATTTAGGCCAAAACTTTTCACTTAAGTCACTGATTTCTGTGACTTTATAGAGATTACATTACTTCACTTAAATTAATGAGGATGCCATCTTCTATCCCAACATGAAACATAGGACATGAGAAGGTGTATTTTTTGCACAGTGCTAAAATAATTATTCCCAAGGGATTTACTGAGGTAATTTTGAAACTATATCATAATTTGCAGGAATCACTTAAATGAAAATCAATGAGAACAGAACACCTAGGGCTGCATTATTGTGGGACAATGTGCAAGAGAAATAATAGACATAGTACCTGTCGTTACTGTTACAGAGACATGAGCACTTCACTCTTCATTCACTGTAATAAAAAAGGTTTTCTAATGCCTACCCTTGATGATTCTATTTTACCTAATTGCTTTGTTTTATCACCTATGGAAAAAATATATATTCTTCTTTACTAATCCCATTAGTGCTTTCAGAGTAAATGTCAGAATAATTAAATTTCTCAGTGATTAGAATTCTGTTTATTTTTGTCAGGTCTTCTGTGTATTTATGCTATCAGACATTGCCATGCTCTTTTGTAATTTGAAAGCAAGGTCAGCTACTAAGACAAAATATTGTTTTGCACAAACCTTTGTTTAGCAGTGAATTTGGGGCCTCTAGAAAACATGCATTTAATAGAACAAATAAACACAGTATTCCTTCAGATAAACAGAATGTACTTCAGTGAAAAACTTTGATAAAGATAACACTGTCTAGAGAACAAAAATATCACCAGGTTCCAGATTTATCATACTAAATTATCTTGTACATTTGAACACTTCCCTGGACAAGTTCTGCTTAGACAGTGAAAGCTGTAGCTCTCGGGTGGGCTGACTCATGCTCTGAAGAGGCCTGTGTCTCAGAGAAGCGGCCGACATTAGATGGGATGAATTAAAGTGAAGGTGCTTGGTCACAAATTCCAAGTAGCAAACTCCAAAATTTAAACAAACACTTCAATTCCCTAAATAAAACCTTCTGTTACTGAGAGCACGCAAGCATAGCTTAAACATGCATTTCAAAGCTATCTAACAAACAATTTCAAAAGATGAATAGGTAAATAAAATGGAGTATTTGGGAAAAGTAAGAAGGCATGGTAAAATATTCTTCATTTCACAAGACAAGTTATGAAGGAGAAACACTTTTATTCTCAGATCGAGTTTGGCTGTCTTTCAGGTGCACGGTAGTTCCTGTATCTTCACACCTGAAGTCCTCTGTGGAATTTTTCCTGCTTAAAGCTCTGCCCTCCATAGTGAGAGTGTAAGAACATGGCCCTTTGTTAAGATTTATCAGGTAATTTCAAACACTTTGATATTGCCCTTTATAACACGTAATAAGAAACTTCATTTTCTGGGTTGGAAGATCTTGATTCTACTGTGCTGGCAGTATCTAATCTCATAGTGAGAAACTAATAAATTTCTTATCCTTGTCTCTAGTAAAGATCTTGAGTGCATTTGCAACTGATTTGAAAGCGATCGGATTTTCTGAAGATTAATTCTATGGTCCCAGTCATATCAGAGTGGGAAAATACAGAGTAAAAGACAAAAAAGCCACAGGACTCTAACCATGCTGACCTCCTGTAAGAAGGACAAAATTCAGCCTTGCGAGAAATGGAAACCTAAATTACTTTTGGCCTATGCTTTGGCTTTTATTTCAATAGTTCTTTATCATTGTTTTTCTGTAGTAACTCCCAACTGAAATCTATGCTCTGAAATGGAGCCTACTGAAACCATGCCAAAATGAAGAAGATAGATGTATTGATATCACTACTTAATTCAGCCAAAAGATTTTGGTTGACTGCAGGGTACAGGTGTGAGAATGAAGACACTGCATATCTGCCAGTCTGCCTGCTCCCCATGATTAATGGCCTTGCACTTTCTGCTGTTCCTCACAACTCCTAGCTTGTAACTCCTGAGGGAAGGCAAGTAGAGGCTTGATGTGGAAGTCTTATCAGACTGTACGAACTCCATGACCTACTGTTCTGGTATTCATAAGAAGTGAAAATCTGCATACACATCCATATACACAGCTCAGTAGAGATATATTGGCAAAAAAAAAACAAGTATGGTTGTGTGAGAAAGAAAGAAAGAAAGAAAGAAAGAAAGAAAGAAAGAAAGAAAGAAAGAAAGAAAGAAAGAAAGAAAGAGAAAGGGAGAAAGGGAGAAGAAAGGGAGAAAGAAAAAGAAAAGCTCAAGGCAATTTCTAGCAAAAAGGGCAAAATTAGCTTTTTGCAGCCACCAGCTTTTAGTGACTGAAGCATATTGAGATGGTAGCTAATTATCATATTACCATAAAGGAGCACAAAGTAGAATGTGCTAGGGGAAAAAGGAAGAGAAGGGGGGAGCCTGTCTGTCTTAATCAATGATATTGTTCTCACCAGTGGAGGTGAACATCAACAACAGCAACAACAAAAATAAAAAGGGAGGGGGAGGAGTCTGTGCATCCTGCAGGCTGGACAGCAGTACTAAAAGATTTAGTCACTTGGTCACCATAGCAGGAACCACAGAACAGAATTAGATACTTTTTTTTAAGTTTACATGTTCCCTCTGCTCAGGGCTGAATATGCATGCAGACAGATACTTCTTTCAGAAAGCCAATTTGGCTTACTGGTCTCTTTAAAAATACAGGTTGAAAAAGAGCTAAACGCCACAACCCCACTCCCTCTTCCCCCAGTAACATGACAAATACAGCATGCATTTAGAAAGCAGGATGCCCTAGGACTTTATTTGGGCACCAAGACAAATGCTACTGCATTACTTTCAGCCCCAAGTTGCTTTGCACAGAGCAAGTTGTGTCTCTGCACTGTGCGTTGAGTGACCAGGCGGCTCCCAAGGAGGGTGACATAGGGCATAGTTCCCCTGTGATCTGAGCTGTGAGTGTGCTGTAGCTAATGCTATTGCTTTTCTTCGTATTGCTACACATGATCTTCCCACCACATGCCATTCCAATGCATCAAGACTCATTTTCTATTGAGTGGTCACATTCTTCTGTGTAAGGTAAGTATAATGTTATTTTATTTTGATGCAATAGCACTTTGCACTTAAAGCACACAGGAAAACAAAACCACCTAGTGCTCAAACTGATAAGAAGTCAAATCCGCTATCCCTACCTGCTAACGTCCTGAGCCCTGAGACCTAGAGTATGCAGCTTTCCAACTGCCTTAAGGGTTCTTTTTTTGGAAGCAAAAGATTGAGGATTATTTATGTTTCAAGTATCAATACTGTCTTCATGTTATATCTTCTAAAGGGGAGACTCAGATATGTTGCTAAATATTCATACTGATCAGAATGGACTGTTATGAGTCAGACACAATTAAACAGCCCCTTAAAGAGCCAGATGCATAAAAATGAACTGAGGAATGGGGACCAACACAGAGAAACCTCAGCTTATGTTAGCTTAGAAAACCTGACATGGTTAGTTTGTTTTTATCTTAGCTTTAAAAGAAGGGAGCTGGTTTGGGGGAAATAAATACATTGTGGTTTGCCTCCAGTGCAGGTTGCAGTGTAGTAGTGGGGCGGTGGTGGTCAGTGAAGTTTGGAGTGAGGCTGGAACAATTGTTTTCTAAATAAATAGGCTTACATTGAGACTGCATGAAGCTAAAAAGAGATAAATCATTCTGGGTTTCATAGTTCATGTACAGAACTTCAGCAGAGTCATTAGTTCTAATTTGTATTGTACATTCAAGCATGTTTCAAAAGCAAGATTGGCCTGCATACTGAAATACCTGTATTTTTGATCACTATCATTGTGCAGTTATTTAGAAACACACCGAGCTGAAGAGCTGGACTGTTCATTCACTGCTTCACTAAGAGGTTTTGGCAATTCTTCATATCACTAGTTTCTGATCATGAAGGTATGTCCTTGAAATGGCATCATGGCGGAACTAAAGATAATTAAATTTCAGTCTTTTTCTGATAGCTTCAGGCTACCTTCTCAGGTTGCTTTCCAGTACAGGCTACTTTAATTTGAAACCAGAAGTATATTCTGAGACATCTCTTTGAAGTAAAGAGAGCAGAAACTACTTCATATTAGCCATTTCTATTCTTTGGGTCATTGCAAATTTCTCCTCTTTATTTTAGGGTGATACTATATAATTTCCCAGCCACTGTTTCAAAAGAAGATGACAACAGTCAATAACTAGACCATATCTCCAGAACTCATCTTTTGGAAGGACTGAAAGAAATCTCTGCATTTTAAAGATGCAGCTAACTTCCATTCCTGGACTTCACTTAAAGCTAGAATTTAAATCCCTGTGAGATCACTGGACAAAGCTCCCATTGACTTCAAAGACCGGTAGAGTAAATGCCAAAAGTTCATATTCCATTTCCAAATATTTATCAAAACAGCCCCTACACATGTGTTCATGTGTAAAGAATGTTAACACTGAAAGCTCTGGAAAGAGAAACCTGCCCCTGGTCCTGTGATCCCTCCCTCCTTGTTCCTTCTTTCACTGGCAGTGAGTACCTCAGTGTTTCCCAGGAGAAGTAAGTGTGCTCCCAAACACTTCTGGAGAGGGAAACTGTGAGGTTCTGAGACAGATTTCTACCAGGTTACAAGCATAGGTGTTGGGATTTTGATCAGACCAGTTTGTAAAATGTGGTTTCAAGCTTTATTGCTCTTCAGCTGATGAACGTTACAGCAGAGAGGGTGGAGTTACATTCATATCTAGCTCATTCCCTTTCCTTACTTCCTTGTCCTTTCTGTAGAGCTCACTAATAGCATCAATGGTAATACCCACAACTAGAGGAGACCATCAACCATTCATTCCTTTTATCCTGTTCAAGCGAAATGAAATACTGGCAGCTGTCTACAGTCATATTCTCACCTTTGTTTCCCACACTGAGAACTGCCTCTGTGGATGCAAGAGTAAGAAACATAGCACTGTACAGAAATGTATGAGTTACTGAATTTAACAAAAAAAATGGCCAAAGTCGTTACATTCCATTGAATGTATTGGGATTGTGGGGTGTAACCAAGCAGCAACTGGGTCACTAGGAAGAAGAACCTACCACTTCTCTTAGAGAAAGTGGAATCTTCACCGTGTAGTTGTTGCTTAGTGCCTAAGTCTTGGGTAAACACTAAGGTCTCTCAATAAGTTCTCAAGGATAAAATGTATGTTGCTATGGAGTACAATGCTTACAATAATGATTTATTAATAATACATCTATTTTTTTCTTTATAAGAATCGGAACCCAAGAGGACAGTTTCAGATTCACTCTAAATCCCAGTATTTCAATGCTAATTACTAAAAACGCAGGAGCAATGCATTGTCTCTGCTTAGACCATCTGGCAAATTTCTCAGCTTTGCAGCTTGTTGGTCTTCAGAGTTACCCTGTAAGTTATAAAAAAAAAACAAAAAAACAAAAAAACTGAGTTCTCTAGCAGCAACATGACTAGTTAACATTTAAAAAAATAGAACGACAGAAATGCAGAGGTTCTTCTAACAAAGGTTGAGGTTTCAGATTAATGACAAAAGTATTATGAAGTCTAGAGGATGGAAGGATCTGTTTACTAAAAATAAACATTCTTTTTCTACAGTGTTTCACTGGTGTTTCCATCTTCTGATGTTTTTCTAAGACGAACTTCTGTAAAATAATCAAATTCAATGGGTCAGGTACCCTTTGATGTCTGAGAGAGCCATTGTAAGGTAACAAATTAGACTATTAAAATGAACTATGAACAAGACAATGGGGACTACTGGTGAAATCGTATCAGACTTGCTTCTTGAAAGTAAGACAAGCTGTACTGAAACTTCATTGAGAAGAGATTTCTGCCAATCTAATAGCTAACTAGCCAGAACAGTTGTGCTTTGGACATGGCAACATTAGATGGTCCTCTAACAACGGTGTCTAAGTATACAAATAGCTGCAGATAAAGTCTTGAAATCCTCACTCACGTCTGAGTCGACATTGAGTCAAGCATGCGCCCATTGGTTTTATGTGGAAAGACATACATAACTAAACAGGGTATACTACTGTCAGCAATGCATTTATCTCTGGAATGCAAGAAATATGATTGAGATACATATATATATATATATAAAATGTAGTTAATTGCAAGATTAAGCTGCTGCTGAATAGTTGTTTATTCACTTACAAAATCATGAGAACAGCTTCTTCATTATGTCTGGTTCCCTGTTATAACAACCAATATATCCTACACTACCCTTCACAGATTTCTGGAGCTGCCTATGTCAGAGCCTTCGTGTTTACTTATTTAAGCAAAAGTTTAAAATTGCCATGAACTAGAATACAGAAAGATGTTACATAAGAGTTATGCACCACAGTCTACAAAGCACTTGCTAGCATGCCCACCAGACCTCA
>VXAL01005670.1:0-11231 GCA_013399475.1 Chauna torquata | reverse complement strand
CTAGGGGTGGCAAATGACTCCACATTTAGCATACCTGCTCCCACATGATACCTACAAATTCCTAAATTCTGTGTTTCTCCCACTTCCAGTCCCTAAATTCAGGAGAGCTTATTAATTAAATATGTAATGCCTATTAATTAAATAGAATTTATTTGTTTGTGTTTGTATTTCCTTTTTCAAAACTGCTCCCCAGTCTGAGATTGTTGTATTTATATACAAACTCTTACAATGCACAAGTTAATAAGGTAAAAACTCATCAAAATAATTTCCATACAAAACAAATCAATATGCAAATAACATGTCCCACTCCATCCATTTAGCCAATGCCCTCAGTAATCTGAACAGGAGAGCTGCATGCTCTTAGAATACAAATGAAAGGAAACAGCTGGTGATACACACAAGTGCATCAGCAAACTTTCTCCATAATGGGTTTTCTTTCATCATCAAATTGCACAGAAAGTACTTTTTAAATTTGGTTATGCTCAAGTCATTCAAGCTTTCATAGTAGGGAGGAATTACCTGTAGTATTGACTATCACAGACACGAACCACCTGTGCTCTGTAATCTGCTGCACTGATAATGATTTCTGGAAGAAAGAGACAGTGTTTTGACATGTTACATGAAAACACTTAGTGACCGGTCTCCATGAGATAAAGCTGGGCCACATAGATTTGTGGAACTGTATTTAGGATTCATCAGCCCAGAAACTATGTTAAGAACCTACAGCCACGTGCAAGTGCAAGCTTCCCTGAGGAACACACTCTTTGAAAGTAAATCTCTGCCAAGGCACTGGTAGAGGTGGGTGCTAGGACACACTAGGGAAAGAAGATGGGACCTGCATTCACTCTTTGATTTGGCTAAGAGCTGTCTGCCTCTGTACATCTCCTCAGATAAACTGTCAAGAAGACAAATCAACCCCTGGGCCCAATCCTCATACACCAGAAAGCAAGATTTACAGCTACCGCAATGGGAGCTACCCTGCCAAGAGTTTGATGGTATGGTATCAATACACAAATGTGGTACAGATGTGCAGATCCTGTGATTCCTCTGAGGTATGCTCAGATTTAGAGACTCTTGGGTTGAAATCCCTCTGCAATCATCAGGAAAATAAATAAATAAATAAAATCTGAATTTACCTTTTCCTCCAGAGATCTGAAAGAAATCTAAATACATTGAAGAGGAGAACTGCAATTTTGGCAGCCTGAAAAACTTATTACTGTTCTAAGGCTTATCTGGTTATATCAGAAGCATACAATGTTCTTTGTTTATTTGTATGTTTTGTCTTTTTTGTTTTGTTTTGTTTTTGCATTGCTTTTGCCAGACATCCAGTATGTTTCCACAGGGCCGCAGTCACTCTTATGATGTGATGAGGCATATGGCAAAAAAGTGTATAAAAATTGCCTTTGGGAGATGCTATGTGAGCAGTTATAGAAATCTGGGACACCAAGATATCATCCAGTCCATTCTTCTGCTCTGAGGCAGGTTCAAGGGTATTTTGCAGGTCCTTCCCAAATGTATTTCCAGTTTCTCATTGTACCTCCTCAACAACAGGTCTCACAATGTTTCTTGTTTACCAGTGAGACAGCTGAAGAGCTTTTTCTGCTAGCCAGTCTTTAGTTTTCCCAGTGTTGGTTAAGCCCTACCACCTGTTGTCTTATTTTGCATGGACATAGAGTGCAGCTGAGCCTATCCTCTTCGCAGGTGTTTTTTACATATAGAATATTGTGAAACATGCTCCAAATCATTATTATTATTATTATTATTATTATTTATGCGTAATAAACCTGATTCCTTTTACAAAATAGATAATTTCTCAACATGTTTTAAAGATTTTGTTCTTTGTCTTTTTAAAACTTCTTACTTTTTGTCAGTTCCTCATTCTCTTAGCAGATACAGCTACCCCAGCTGAGGAATCACTAGTTCTGAGAATATCAAATGACTTTTCAATTTTTGCATATGTGTTGTGCTGTTCAGCTCAAGTTTAGTCTCTAGTCCATAGCAAACACTCATCCTTTCCACATTGCCTGCAGCCTAGCCAGTTGTTCCTTATTTTTTTGTCATTCTTCTTAAATGCAATACTTTGTACTATGCTTTACTGAATATCACCTCAGTGTTTTTGAGCTATTTCTCCAAGTTATCAAGATCGCTTCAAATTGTACCCTTTTTAAAGGTATTTGCAGTTCCTTTCCCCTCTGGTGTCATCTGTGGATTTTGGAAGTAAATTATTGTCCATCATCCTAACTGCTAATGCCAGTATTCCATATTACCAAGCCCAAAACAGAGCCTCATGGGCCCCTCCCTGATATGCCCTCAAGTTTGACAGAGTCCTGTAATTACTCTTTGACTGCAGGTTTGAGCTGTGATACACTCACCCCATAAAGTTTTATAGGTTATGGCCCCTTACAACTGTGATTAAGGCATTGCTCATGGTGCTAAATTAGACTTTTGAAGTCCTAAATTAGACTTTTAAAGATTGGCATTTGCATTCTTCTTCCCCCCACTCATGACAGTAGTATAAGCCAGAATAAAAGTTGTGTATAGGCTGTTCTTCTTAACATAATCAGATTTGTTTTCAGTAAAACCTAAATTCAGATTTCCTTGGATTTACAATGCTGATTTTAGGAAAATTCTAATATCTGTATACTTAAAGATGCTTAATCTATTTTATCTAGTTACATTTTTTTGTCAAAGTATTTCTTCATCAGAGGAAAAACTTAAAATATATTATTCCTGAATAGTAAAAAAGAAATCCAACTGCAACTGCACAATATTTCTGACACTGATGATAGAAGAATGATGATAAGGATACCACATTTAGCTTAAATCAGTTTGGCAATTTTAATGTTCAGAGATAGATTTTCCACAACAGCAAAGCACTGCAAAGCCTTCAAGAATGTGATGACTTTGGCAGAACTGGGAGGAAGCAGACGACTGAGTCCAGGGAGAGGCCTTCCCTCGCCCCAATGCAGCTGCTTCCACTTCTCACTCTCCTTTCCAGACATGCTTCTCACTCATCCTTTCCATTCCATATGGGATGGAAACAGCATGCTGGCTTTGTGTTGTCGGGACGGGGCAGGCACAAAAGAAGTCATCTGTGAATTCACCGTGGCATGGCAGCATAAAGGACCTGGCCAAGCTTGGCCCTTCACTTGCATTTAACTTCCTGGCTTGAGAGCTGTGAGAGGAGTGGCAAATACTTAAATGCAATCTCTGAATAGTTGGAATTGCTGAAGCAAGTAGTTTCCCAGAACTTCTGCTGCATTTGGCCAACCGTTATCCTATGACTAAATCATTACAGCTGAGAGGACTCCATTGTAAATTAGCGGTCCTGGTAACCGACTGCCTTAATGACTAAGGCACGGAAATCCTATTTAAAATATTCCTGACTTCTGCGCTTACCCTACTTACAGCTTAGTATTAGTGGTCTTCAGATTGCGGTCTATGCACCACTGGAGTCTTTGGCCTTTCTTATAAGGTCTGAGAAAGATAACTGAACATCCTCCTCAGCACCCCCTGATGGATTGCTAGCAACCTCAAGTACTCTTCTCACAGATAAAACCAGATGTTTCACCAAAATGTTGTGGAAAATATTTAAGGAGTCCACAGATGAGAAAAGTTTAATACCTATTGCCTATTTATAGTTGTAGCAGCTGGGTATCATTATTTAAATAATTAGTCATGATCTCTTAGCACATATTCACAATATTGATAATTTAAAGGATCTATGTTATTCTATTAAGATCATTCAGGGCAAAAAAACTACTGGCAGATAATTTTTTTTTAAAGTTTCAAATATTTGCAAATAAACAATGAGCTTATTTGCATTTTTCAGAAGATTACTTGTATGTTCAAACAAATTCTGCCTTTTAAAGGGATTGGACAGAATGTTTCCATTAAAAAGAAAGAAAAAAAAAAAGAATGCGGCAGAACTTCCAGTGCCATTTATTCTGACCAAATTCTTACTATAAATAAATTTCCCTGTTCTCACATTGTCAAAATGGCTATCTCTTTGTTTCATCTCAATTTATTTCAAAAACCTTTTAAATGTGATCAACTGTAAGCTTAAAATTTATTAAGAAGAAAAGTATGGCAAAAGGTCTTTAAACTAAAAGAAGGTAAACAAAATTATTTAATTCACTGTAAAGTTGCAACACAGCTGCATATGCAAAGTATGAAAGGAAACAAAGTCAGGAAAGAGAAACCATAATGAAGTATTGTCAGAGAAACTATAAGCAGATCCTTGGAAGATGGAGATTCAGCTAACAAAACGAGGGTGAAATATGACAGATCTATTGAGACAACACGCAGCAAAAAAGGAAAATAAAATATTGCAGAGAAGTTTAGGGGCAGATTCTGCTACTCTTACTGAAAAGTTGCAGGACATTACTCAGAGAGGGCATTACCCTGTGAGTAACCTCTTTCTTATCAATTTACTGCTTCCATACTAACAGAATATGTTAGCAAACTGACGAACATCAGAAAACCAGTAAACGTTAATCATATTTTTCCAGACCATCTGAAAACGTGCAAGAATTCTGTCAACTCTGTCGCAAATAAAAATACGTATTTGCTCAGTGAAATTAGCTCCTGTACTAAAAAAAATGAAGCATTGAATGTGGTCCCAATATATGCAATTGCCTGACCCTGATTCCAAAACATACAAGTGAACTAAATTCCTTGGAAAGAGAATGATAAAACTTTAAAGTGAACATGATATGCAGACAGAATCATTAGGGTTTTTTTTTAAAGAAAAACGTTCTCTGCCATGTTGGTTAGAATTCTTTCAGTGTGTGAACAAACATCAGGAAGGAAATTCAAAGGCATCTCCTAAATGAGGATCTGCAGAGGAATACTTTTTTTTTTTTTTATAATTGATAATTTCTATGTATGTATATTCTTTTTTTCTTTGAGTCCAATGTAATTATTCTACTAATAACTGTGTCACACTAAATATCTAGGCAGACACAATAAGCCTTATCACTCCTTGAAAAAATTCCTAAAAGAACTCTTAAGTAGTCTTTCTGAAAATGTAGATGTCATGAACAAAACATATGATGATGCAGTTTGGCTACAGAGATTTCACTGGAGTTCAGGTAAGCTGATCCACAGATCTCACTCACAGGTTTTTAAAGATGAACACACACTGGTTTGACCAGACCAGACTAGAATAGACTAGAATAGAATAGTTCAGTTGGAAGAGACCTTCAAAGACCATCTAGTCCAGCTGGCTCACCACTTCAGGGCTAACCGAAAGTTAAAGCATGTTACTGAGGGCATTGTCCGAATGCCTCTTGAACACTGACAGACATGGGGCATCAGCCACCTCTCTAGGAAGCCTGTTCCGGTGTTTGACCACCCTCATGGTAAAGAAATTTTTCCTCATGTCCGGTCTGAACCTCCTCTGGTGCAGCTTTGTGCCGTTCCCGTGCGTCCTGTCATCCGTGACCAGGGAGCAGAGACCAGCACCTCCCTCTGCACTTCCCCTCCTCAGGACGTTGCAGAGAGCAATGAGGTCGCCTCTTGGCCTTCTCTCCTCCAGGCTAGATAAACCCAGCAACTAAGGTGATGCTAGTAAAAATCTCACGTTCTCTCACCACATTCATGTGTTCAGCGACGTATGTCCCTGAATTTGAGGTAGCACCATATATTATACAAAACAGAATAATAATCTGCTTATACTCTTTCTTACTGTTATGTGGTGATGTGTCCCATAGTCTCATCATCCCACTACTGCCCATGGCATGTCTCCTGGCATCAGCTTCAGGGACAAAACCCTAGGATGCCCAAGTTAATTAAAAACATTCCAAAGGAAAAAAGCAGTATATAATAACATGCAAAAAAGACTGAAAGGTTTTGAGGGAAAAAAAAATCACAAGAAGGATTGAAGTTACAAGGCTAGAGAAAATCCTGAGCAGCTAAGCTGGTTCAAAGGTATATGCTACAAGAACAAATGCAACCAAGCTCTTTCAAACTTAGCCTTAGTCACTCACAGAATCTCCTACGGGCACTTAGCCATTTTTTTTCTCTCGTGTTAGGCTTTCATTTTAGTAGTAATCCAGCCTGAGGAGGAAATTGGTTGAAAAGAATAAAACTTTTCTCGGTAAGTAAGTGGGACGAGGAATTATGGGAAGAGAACAACAGCCAGACATGCAAACTAGGAATTTGGGATGGAATCCAAGCAGCACGGAAGTAGCTTATTGAAGGTGGGAGTAGGCAGGGGTAGAAAGAAGGAGAGAGAGAAAAGAAATAGTATCATCTTCTTGATTACCTGCCTAAAACCTATTACATCATGAAGATAACAGTCAACCTCCATTAGCTGATCATTGCTTTTACACTTTTTCTCTTTATTGAGATAAGCCTGAAAAATAGTTTCTTTTTTTTTTTTTTTTTTTTTTGTATAGACCAATTTTCGTTTTGTATTTCTGTATTTCTGGATGTATATCTTGCCCTGTTAGACTCAAGAAAACTGTACTAGCATGAGAAAAATGGATGTTAACTGTGCTTTGCTTGTGTTAGAATGTGTTTGTCTTTCCAGAAATCCAAGCATTTGCTTTTTTTAAATTCTTTCATTTTTTTTTTAAAAGTTTTTTATAGAACATGCTGAATCTGGTTTTAGCTATCTCATCCAATTACAATGATATTTTATCAAAATGTAATTTAAAGATTTCATTCCTTCTGCTGCCTCGTGTGGGTTTGAAAAGGCTAGATGTAGACCATCACAAAAGAAAGAAAACAGATTTGTTTTTACTTGGATACAAATACTGAGAAATACAGAGCATACAGTTTCCAGGCCAATCACTACTACCTGCCTACAAATATGGCTGATAAAGAAAAACTTCCTTATATTGCTCAGCTGCAGTTCTTCATACATGGGGGCATATTGGGTAAGTGAACTCTCAGACAGCTGAAATATTGAAGTGTTAATGTGGAGATGCAGCACCTAGTTTTGCCAAAGAAAAAGAAAACACACTTTTACTTTCATCAAGGTACGCCGTCAATGTCATGCTGCTCAAAGTTGCTTCACCCTCTGTGCTTTCCATTGATTTCTTCATCGTTTACCCTCTTGGAGAGGCTGAAAACTGCTTCAATTAAGGAAAATGCCCCTTTTGACTCCCTTCAGTCTTAAAGCAACTTGTTTTCCTATTCAGACTCTTTGTAACTTCCAGAAATAAGGTTTATTCAGCCTAAAAGGCTGGATATATTTCTTAACTAAAGTATTTGCACTCAGACTTTTCCTTTTCTTTCCTTTACTCCAGCTTCTCCTTCCACAGCCCACCTCTACCAGTGTACCCCTTGGTAGCTGTCAACAATTTCTTTCCATCCAGGGTAGTAGAAAAAGAAAGAAATCTTCACAGTCAGACCAAATGTCTTGTCCAGCTGCCTTCAAAAGGAAGAAATTTACAGCATACTTTCTGCCACATGGCTTTGTAAGTGCTGCACTTTATCAAAAGCACTGTATCGACATATTCCCATCAGGTGTGCCAGGGTTTACAGAAGCTGTAGAAATTCTTCATGTTGCTTAGGGAAAGATGACTTTTTTTTTTTTTCCAAGAGATTGAAAGCTGATCCTTCCCTTCCGTTCTCACTTCATTTCCTACAATAACCAACAATAACCAAATCATTTTTGTTGTCCAGTGCAAGATAAGTAATATCAGTTACTTGTAAGCCACTGGAAAAAAAAAAAAGCAATAAATGCACAAAATTAATATGGCCTTCAAATAATTTCTTTGTGGAATAGAACTACCCTTCTTTATTATCTGCAGAATGAAAGGCTAGTCATTCTCCATTTCTGTCTTTGTTCGGCACTAATTTTGTGACTGAAAGCAAAAAGTGTCATGTCTTTTGACTTCTGTAACATCTGGTAGAATTGATCTATTATTTAAGTGTGTGAAGTTAATTGTAAACAAGGTAATGGAGACTTGGAAGATCTTTTCCTCCCATCTACCCAAACATTTCTCACAGAGAAGAGGAAACAAAAAAAGTGGATCACTTTGTTCATGGGTGATGGACAACAGAAGAAAAGAATAGATGGGCCTGAGACACATTTTTCTTACATTGTGTTATTATGCTAGGGAACCTTTTCTTTCAAAAGAAGGAGGCCTACCATAAAGAGGGAAATGCGTGTGGTTGCAGCAGCATATTGAAGTCTGGACCTTCTGGCTGTGCACAGGAGTGGCAGGAGGAGTGATCACATGGACACTCAGCAGCAGTTCTCCCCATGCGTTACTACAGGAAAAAGGTATAAGGAACAGAGAAGCTGTGTGGGACTCTCTTGGAAGGTGTGAAGCAGAAGAATCCCTTTAAAAGTCTTCTAGCACATAACTGAGCTATGTCAGTCTTGAACACAGTCTCTACACTTAACAGCAACAGAAATGGCTGACAGTGGCTGGCCAAAACTTCTAGAAGAGCAATACATCAGCATTGCTAGCGGCAGGTAGGAGGGAACGAGGTGCAGCTAGGTGGGACTCAGACCAGATCTCACAGCATGGGCAGCTGCAGATGAATCCCAGCCTGGCACCCTGCAGCTCCAGGATCTGGAGACCCAAGCCTGTGAGTGATGGATGCTTCCCTCTTCGCACTGCTGCAGGAAAGCAGCCGGCCAGTTTGCAAGGTGTTGCACTAAGGAGAAGCGCCCTTCAGCAAGGAGGTGCTGTGCATACCCATTCATCTGTCTGGTTTCCTTCCTTTCTTCTTTAATAACACACAATTAATTCAACCAAAATATTACTGGTTGCAACTGAAACTATATAAGCTCATATTTCATCAAAATGTTTAATTTAAATTCTTTGGATAGGATATCATCTGGCATTTTATTAGCAACCTTTCTGAACTTTGCAGTAGCTATTATTGATAACAATCCACTCTTGGCAAAATTATTACAGAAGTTCAGAAAGGGGCAAAGCAACAAAATATGTCATTATTTTTTTGAAATGGAATTTCAGAAGCTAATGCTTTAATAGTCTCTTGTGTTTTATTTTAATGTAATATTAATACGTTAGCCATTTTCAGGTAGTCCTGTTTTGACAGCCAGTATCAAAACTAAGTAAGAGCAATGTATACTCTGGTCTCATCAAGAGAGAAATGAACCTGCCTAGCCAAGCTCATGCCTTGTTCTGAGACAGCAGAGTATGCAAAATTCAGCTTTTAAAATGTACAGCCATTTAACTAAGACAGTAACTCTTACACATGCTTTCCATCCATAGATTTAGTAGGGCACCCACAAGAATGTATGAGTGATTGCATCTGATATACAGGTAAAATTTCTGACCCAGGAGGTTTGCTGTTGTTGTTGTTGTTGTCGTCGTCGTCATTATTTAGCCTACATTAGTAGTTGCAAATATTTCCAAAACAGCATTTCCATCAATAAAAATTATTTTGGAGAGATCGAGGAAGTTTAAGAATTTGGATGAATCCATTATAGAGAAAAAACAAGCTAAATACAAAATTCCCTTTCACAAACCAAATTTCAGTTTTTAAAAGACCTTTATTGACACAGGGAACTAACTATCTTTGGAGCTTAAAATGAATTCCTGCTCATATTCAATTGCCGAGGCTACAAAAATAAATGTAAGCATTTTGAGGGACAGATACACTTCAAATTAGACCAAAACAAAAACAAAAATATGGCATTTGGCAGAAGGAACTGCTATTTACTCTAGCAGCCTGCAGTGAGTGGATTTCAGCCCTGTAACAAAGATTTCTAAATCCCGAATGGATTTAAATGCCAAACTTTATATGATTTTACTCTGTGATGGGCTGTGAAAAATCTCATGCTTTCAGATCACAGTTCTTAACACTCTTTTTTTCTCCTATGTTGTGTAGCTCTGGCCTGCAGCTTATTTGAAGTCTTCCTCCAGAACCCTTTTTAACAGAAACTTGGGTTTTGCTGTCATAACAGGCTGCTTTTCAGCAAGAGATTAAACATTTCTTTTGTCACAGAACGTGAACACCTGAATACTAAACAATGTTTGCTCAGAACTGCTGCCATGTGTCTCTCAGGAGTCAACATTCAAAGGCCTCAGGGCTCCGTCAGCAGTAGCAGACTGAGGTGTTAGGAAGAGGGAAGGCCATGGACTACCTATAGTTACCTCAGCCGAGGAGAATGAGGACACAAAACGCCAGACGCACAGTTGTCACAAAGTAGTTGCCAATCAACATTTTTGTCAGATAAAAGTGTATAACATAAATATTTCTGGTTTTTTGTTTGTTTGCTTTTTTTCTTTTTTTTTTTTTTTTTGTGGGGAGTAGCAGGGTGCTGACACAGAAATAGCTGAAATTTCACTCAAAAGTCATTTTAACTTTTTTTTCCAAAGTCAAACCAGCTTCTCATCAGCTATAGTATCTGTTCTCTGACTCCTGTTTTGAATAGACCCTAAAATGAAACTGTTCAAACTGGTAAGATTTGCCTGACTGCATCTGGTTGGCTCCATATTCTGTCACTGTCTCCAGCAAGAGCTGTTAATCTTTACTTAAACACTGCCCAAAGTTCAGGTTTTCTTTTAGAAAGTCCCAAGCAGCCTTACTCCATAGTCCACCTACTGTGTCTACAGCAAACCAGTATTAGAAGCTTACTTGAACATCTGCTTCAACTCACCCCAAAACCACGTCTTATTTTATGAAAGACAAATACACATTCAGCTTGCTTTGGCAAGTATTTGCCATTTTCCACACTCTCTATTCTCAACAAGGAGCGGATTTTTCTGTTTCAAAAGACTGCTGGTTCCCTTAAAACCCAGCCTTGTCAGTGAGCAAAATGAAACGCTTTGAGATGGCAATGAAAGGGCCCTGCTGATGAGCTAAAAGAAGTGGGTAGCAAATCAAACTATCATTAAAAATGAAAGAGTAGCATGCAGCAGGCTAAGCTTTAATTGATTATTTTTGTTTTCCTGACCAGGATTCAAGCTGTGATGAAGTGAGTGGTGATTTGTAGATGTTCTTGATCTACAAGGACAAAAGCTGTGCTGTCTCAGGGAGCGAGGATGACCAGCTACTGAAAGCCATGCCTCAGCTACTTGTTTTCGTTTCAAACCAACAGTATTTGAAGCTGAGGTACTCTGTGTTTCCTTTTCTCTGTAATTGCTGGAGGGGCCAGAACAGCGTGGTTTCAGTTGGGCAGAGCCAGGATTTAGCGCGTCACACCACCTGCGGTTCAAATGGGTGTGTGTTTGTTGGTGCTTCTGACTGGAGACAAGGCATCTATCGGTGGGACCTCATGTGGTGGTTTTACCCAG
>VXAL01005669.1:47305-68512 GCA_013399475.1 Chauna torquata | reverse complement strand
CTCTCAAGCCAAAAATCTCAGATTTAGGTGTTTTAAGTTATTAATTTTACTCTGTAATTAGAAACTGAGGATATTTAGAGTGTATTTTAAGTATCTGCAGCTAACACAAAATTCAATGGGGATTTCAGAT
Source organism: Chauna torquata (assembly GCA_013399475.1). Lineage (NCBI taxonomy): Eukaryota > Metazoa > Chordata > Aves > Anseriformes > Anhimidae > Chauna > Chauna torquata. Next base: position 68,382 of record VXAL01005669.1, on the reverse strand, counting down.
ACGCCCGATTATTCCCAGCTATAGTTGCAGCAGCTCTGAAATAAATGGGTCTTATCATACAATTGTCAAAATATGTATTTCAGTATTTAATTTGAGACAGCTAAATGCAATTTTCATGGTTCATTGGTTTCTTCTTTCATTATATGAAGCATAACTGTATCAGAAGATCTATTGCATTCAAATCCTGCTTTCTTACCTGGCTGGGCTCTGCGCAGCCTAATCACTCTTTCAACTGTTCGATTGTTTTGCGTGGTTAGAGATATTCATGCTAGCTTCGTGAAAACAGTGCAGATATGGAAAACATGCCTGATTCTCTTCTGTTTGTTGCATTACCTTTGTCTGACTTGTTTTCCAGGTATGGACTGATGGGCAAGAAACAATTCATTTTTCATATTCTTAGATAAATTCAAGGGGGCAAAGAATCTGTCTTTATCTGAAATTGAATTATTGTGAGACAATAGAAATCTGTTTTTAGAGGAATTTTTCAAACTATTGCATCACCTCTTAAATTTAGAAGTACAGTGCCTTATTGGCTCTAATTAGATAGACAGATGTCTAATCTCGTATTTCTGGATTTAAGTATTTATAAAGGCTGTCCTTTGAAAGTGAAAGTCTATGCCAGACTCTGCTGCCTTATAAGGGAAAATATAATCTATCATCCTCAAGAAATAAGTTTGCAGCCATAGTAGTTCACAAGCTGTGATCCTAAAGAAGGATCCTCCTTGCTGTTCTGTGAAGGACTAGCAGTTTTTATAGTCAGGTCCTTGTCAACCACTGGTTAGTTATCTTAAAGGATTACAGAATATGCTAAATGGTTCTGTAATGCTTACTTCATATATACGACTTTAATAATTGCTAGTTAGTTGGTACACAGTTGCAAACCAGAAAGGAGGATAGTTCTAGGAACTATAAATTAAAGGCAGGCTATCAGCCAGCCTGTGTGAGAGATATTCACAATGATTTTTTTTTAATTTTTAAAAATGAAATTTAAAAACGTTGAAAATCAGGCTGGGTAGATTGGTAGATAGTCCCTTTCCTTTGTCTAGGGATAGGAAATAATCAAATGCCCTCATCTTTCCCCTGACATGTGACTAAACTGCTGAGTCTTTGCAGAACACTAGGGTCAGTAGGTCCACTTTTTCTGTGGGTTTACGGGACCAATCTTGGCAGTGCTATGTGTACTAGTTGGCACAAAACACCATTCCAGAAAAATGAATACACTGTATAGCCATACCAGTAATTCTGGTCCAAGTGACTTTTCCCTTGTATAATTTTAGAAAATCAAATGCATATCCTGTCAATATTCTGTTATTCACAGGTGAATTGTTTGGCTTCTGGATTAAATGTATTCAGTGTCCTAGCAAGCAGGACCTTTTATTAGATGTAGTGCAGTACTATGATCTCTCCCCCTACCATATGATGTGATGCGGTTAATTGGAAGATGAATTCTTTATTTCAAATCTAAATATAGGACTATATGGTTACCAAATGCACTGATGGTTTGAGTTTATGCTTTCATTTGATTTATGGCTCTCCATACATGTCCTCTATTCCCTCTCTCTTTTGCCTGATATGAAGCACTCCTGGACAATCCAGTTGTTTTTTAATCAGAGAGGAGGATCTGGCACCTGGAATGTTTGTATTGACCCTGGCAATTTTCATTTTGACAGGTACAGAAGCAGTGGATAGCACCCAAGATATCTTTAAGAAACGATGCTCTGCTAGGTTTCTTCTCAACTTTTAAAACTCCTTCTGTTGATGTGAATATCAGAGGTGAATGTGATGTCCAGACTTGGTGAGGGGGGAGTATTGCTGGCTTTGAGGTTGCCTGTGGTATTTTGTTCACAAAGAGCTGGTGGACTACCTTGTTTGTCTTCTCTTTTGCTCTACTGGCATATATATATTTTTGGGGTGGGGTGGGGAGAACTTTACTTTTAGAATATTGACTTGCAATTAATAGTTATTACTGTTACTTCAAGCTGTCCTTCCATCCACTTCCCTAAACTGTGGGGTAAAGAGTTTTCTGCATATCCCTAAACTATTAGTTTTACCCCTTAAAGCACAGCATGTGAAATTATTAGAACAGTGAGAAAGAATTTCATGAATTTACTGTTTTTGTATTTTTACTGTTTTTGACTTTTTACTGTTTAGCCTTCTGGAAATGCATAGTATAGGCTTGAATTTTCATTCTGAGATGCTGAGCAGAATCCATGAAATGAGATAGTCAGGACTGAATAGTCGGAATTAATCTTCTGGTGAGCAAACTATGTATTACAGAGATCTTTGCTACTGCTAATTGATATATTTGGTTTTATTGTTTTAGCAGGGACATATGGCAGTAGATAGGTTTATATTAACCCTGGAGCAAAGCTTAAACTGGGAGCTTTATAGGTCAATAATTCTTTTATAGTGTTTCCTCTATTTATTGGAGATCCCACATTACTTGTGGCTATGGCTCAGTGTTACCCAATGACACTAGACACAATGTGTGACAATTACATATGCGTAATCTGAGTGAATGTTTCTACTTGCTGTGTGGTTGAGCTTTTTTGGCTTTCTTCTTTGGTACCATTGACTTTTTCAGCTTTCTCTAAGGTTTCTTTTCCCCTTTATTTTGGTTCATTTTATGTTTCCTGCCAGTGAAATTTGTTTTTAGAAGCTCAACGACGTTTTGTTTAGATTCCCTTCTTGAAGATTCCTGCTTCTATTGTTTGTCAGTGTCTTTGAAAGTGCATCTGCTGTAAGAAATTCCCCACTGGATCCATATTTTCCACGCAAAACTTGCTTGAAAATTCCAAGTGCTAGGATACAAAATATTTTTATGTAACCCAGCATGTTGCAGCTTTTACTGTTTCTGCCATAACCACACTCTGCATATAGGATGACTCAAAATCTCTCTCTCCCTTTTTCTCTTTAAAGATGGCTAGTTACTCTTCTCCTGTCCATACAGATGTATTAGGTTTAGGGCCTATTATATGGAATACCGCTTTCCTTTTTGAAAATCTTATTGCAAATTATCAGGAGGCATTCAAGCTACAGAACTCCAGAGAAAAAGAGAGAGCAAAATGCTGGGAAGGTATCTTTCATTAGAAGTCACCTCCTGCTTTATCCAGTATCTTGAACTTGTGGTCACGTTTCAAAGTTTGTATCTTTCTGCAGGCTTTTTTTCTTCAGAAAGATGTACTAAGTATTGTAACTGATTCAGAATTGAATTGGTTATTTCTAAGTTTTGATTGGTGTCTGAGTGTGCATCATCTTGAACTGGTATGACTGAGTTTCTAAAACGTTCTCCAGTGATGCCTAGAAACACTTCAGCCTCTATAGCAAGTTTGGCAACAAGGTGGCTTGATTCCACTGCTGACAGTTAGGAAGTGGAAGCTTGCAAAGGGCTAGTAGTTAATATATGTTGGTCAATGATGTAGTGATAAATAAAACAAGGGGAAACTAACCTTTCTGGTATACCAGACTTGGCAGTATGAAGAGATCTTTATCAGTTTGCTTTCCAGCCTTCCAATCGACTGCATTTCCGGTGTTGACTCCCTGCAACATCCCTGATCTCTTTTGGATGTAGGTGAGAGGAAGCACTTTTCTGCAAATGTAAGCATGGAAAAACGTGTCCAGGCACTAAAGGGTTACAAGAAGGAAATAGAAATCTGAAGAAGAGTCCTAGAGTGTTCTCCCTCTCTCTCTCTCTCTCTTTTTAACTTTAATTTTAATTTTTTCCTTTATCCCTGAGCTATGTACTAAAATTTCCAGAAGATGGGAAAAGGGCACAGTTCAGATCTTAAACCCCAGTGCGTCTTGTGTGCTGGAAAAGGGCAAGTTAGTAAACCATTAGGTATGGGGTAGGTGCAGAGTATGTACTCAGATCTGCTTGGACAGAGACATACATAGATGCTCAAACTGTATATCTCCTTCTCTTGTCATGTTGGTCTGTGAATATATTATCCAGCCACTTGATTCAGTGACACTGAATGGAATAAAATGACAGTGTCAGCGTGCAGGGCACATTTTCTTCAATTTACAGCTAATCAGTTTGGTAAAGTATGTGTTAAATAATCTCTGTAAATGCCTGAAAATACAGCTTAATGAATACCCACTCATATGCTTGAACATAAATGATTACAAAGATTCCATATTACTACAGGCAATTAACTTACACTTATTTAAGATTTACTTTTTCATGGCCAGCAGGGATACATCCCTCCTGGGTTGTGACCAGATGTTTAAACATGAAGACTGTAATTTTAGCTTTTATAGCAAGTATATGCCTCAGTGGTAATGGATTTGACTCTTTCCAGCAAGCATCTCAAATTCTGCAATTTGGTGGTCAGCTTAAGTAAAAAGAAATACTCTGCAAATGAGTAAAAACCAGTCTGCAGCTCCTATCAGTGGATCCTCTGGAGCCAGCTGCATAACTAATGGAATCAGCTGCTGGCCTTTTCACCCATGGGAAGCACATTCTCTCTTAATAAAATAACTGCAATCCCGCAGTCTGACGTAGTTTGGGAAGAAGTGAATTTTGGACTCACTGAAGCACAAGCTTTTCAAGCAGCATGTTTGGTTAGGAGTGAATGAGTCCAGCGTTAGAGCTGGTAATGGAGAGGCAAGATGCCTAGAATCTATTTGCAGCTCTGTCATTGATTCCCAGCAGGAGCACAGATGCATTCAAATGCTTGAAACTCGTTCTTTTTTTTTTTTTTTTCAGTATCCTTCTCTAGCAAGTTCTGTTCAATAAACGTTTGTTTCTGCTTTGCCCCTACCCCTAGTTTTATGTGCTTGGGAATCTAGGGCACTTAAAGATGCAGGTCCCAGGACTGTCTCTTCTTTCCCTGCCAAAGCTTAATAGCATGTAACAAAAAACATATGATCTCAAATATTTACAACAAATCTGTTACCCAGATATAGCAACTTTTTTTTCTTTCTTTTTCTTGTTTTTTTTTTTTTTTTGGAATCCATGCAGAATTTTACATCATTGCTTGGACTTTTTCAAATATCAGTCTTACTCCCTATTTTTGCAGTGACTAGATCAGAGTGAGACCATAATAGTGTCACAGTTTTTGAGCCTCAGATATTGTTCAGGATGAAAGGTTTCACATATTTTCATGGGAAATGAAGGTCATGCATACCCAGCATTTCAAAATCACTGTCAGCTATGCCTAGAAAAGAGGGGGCCTGAAGACAGGACTGTAAAGTCTTAAGTACATGTTTCTGCAACAGACCACCCACTCTTCAGAGGCAGAGATTTTCCTTAACACTTTTTCACCCATGAGTTCCATCCTGATAGTTTCCCAAAAGGTTTTTATTTTGACTTATAGCTATGGTTTTTTTTTTTTTTTAGGGGAGAAAAGATAGTTTTGCAGTTCACCTTTAGCTAGTTCCTAAGGCTTGTCTAGTTTAACTAATATCTGCCAAAGCAAAGTTGTATTTTTGATAGAAATGGTAAATTCATCACCCTTTGTGTCTCCCTTCTGGAAGCTAAGGTCTGTTCCTCTTGCAGCATGTCTGTTTGGGGGAACAATCTGACGAGACAAGGGGGCAATCTCTGTACCAATGATTACTATATGATCTGCGCAGCTGACAAGCACCAGATTCCTCTGCACACTAGTATTGCCCTATGTTAAAGACTCTTTAAAAAATACAGTTCCCAGTCCTGTCTCATCATATCCTGGGCAAAATGTAATATACAGCAAAGAAGATACAATCCCAAATACTTTTAGCTATAAGCTGGAAGATTTTAAAACTGTTGTTTTAAAATAGCTATTTCAGCCTCTTCGTATTGATACAAATTCCTAGTCTCTCTGAATGTGCCTAATGTTGGGGCACATTATTCTACTTCTTAGGTATTTACATGACAAATCATGTTTTATTGAATTCATGTTTCATCAGGGTCAGCCTGTAATTTAAAACAGCAGTTGACTGAAATGCTTCAAAGGCTGAGGATGCAGCGTTTATGCTTCCTGCAAGAAAGAAAGAAGCAGAAGAGATTTGGGGATTCAGCTATTCTAGGAAAGCCATTTGGCTCCTGGCAGCTCAAGCCCTGTGTTATTGCTGTGCTTTGCATGGACCAGGCTACCTTGCTGAACAGATACTGAGCTCTGGCAGCAGCTCAGCCTCCCATGCTGCAGACATACAAGTGGAAATGTAATTTTTAAATGATAGCAGTATATCAGTTGAAACCTATTTTCCTTTAACCCTTTGAAGGGCATTTTTGCGTGTTCTCAAACAGCAAGCAGGAGTTTCACACTTTCCTAAGCCAATGGTATAGCAGGAAGCATGCCACCTTAGCCACTCTGTAACCATTCCTCCTCTGCCCCATCCAAAGCTCTCTTCCAGCAGCACGAGTTCGTGCCTGGGAATGGACAGGCTTGTTGGGCAGCTGTTTTCTATTTGCTATATTTTGAGGACAGTATGTATCGAGTGGTGGCAGCTGGGGGAGACTAGCCTTGCAGCCCACTCATGCATGGGCGCTGGATCAAGCGAGGGCAGCCACTGCTCTCTGGACCTGGGATTAGAGGTGCAACATATTGTGAAATAACAGCAGCAAGGCTGGTGCTCTCTCTCTGTCTCTCTTTTGAAGAAAATCAATGTCAGATTAACCGCTATAAAAGAAATTTCTATGTAAGAAATAAAAGGTGAGGCAACTAGATAAATCATGCTGCATCATTTAAGGGGTAATATCTTATGTTCGTAGTGCTTTTTCATAAAAGCAGAAAGCTCTGATGAGTAAGAAGAAATGGGAAGACACTGGAAAGCCCCAGGTAACCTCCTTTAAAATGAGCACAGGGAACAGAAAGTGTTTTAGGTCCATGAGCAGCAGGATGTACCATCTGCCATACCTACCACTAAGCTAAGCCTCTCAGAGCTGTAAGTAAACCCAGACTTGCTGTCTCCTGGCTGTATGTGGTTAGATAGCCATGGATGGTCAGTCTTGCTCCTCCTGCAAGGCTGAGTGGGGACAGTTGCTATTTGGATGGGACTCCTTTCTCCTGACCTCTGGAGCCGCTTCTCTCCTGCCCAGGAGCAGCCCCAGGTGCCAGCTCTGCAGCTCTGCATGGGCCAGGCTGGAACAGGCTCTCTTGATAAGAGCTCTTCTGCTATCCTGGGCTTTCTGCTGCCACAGGCAGCAGGATGCTCTGATTATACCTGAATGTAACTCTGTTGGTATAGCCTATCCATGCTGTCAGCAGGGAAGGCCATTATTAGGGTTCAGATCGTTGATTTACCTTGGAGATCTGGCTTTCTGGTGCCAAGCCCTATTCTGAAGTATTTCTGATAAAGCAGGTTGAAGGCTGAATGCTATGTGTGTGTTGATCCAATGATCCATATAGGGTGTGGTTTTAAGGGGAAGCATCCTCCCCTTCCCTATCTCCCAAATCTTCTTTCTCCCCGAGGAAAACAAACATGCCTAAAGACCAAGCAGGCTCCAAAGGTTTTCTTGGCAGCATCCAGAAGAAAGTTTAATTCAAAGAAACATATAAGTCAAATGAGACCTGGGATAATTCAGAGTGAGAGAACAAAGCAAACACAACCACAGAACAGGTCATGCTCCTCTCCACTTTTTATCTTGCCAGTTGAGGAAAGGCACTTCAGGTTGGCTTTCATCTCCTTGGAACTGCTGTTTCCTCCATGTGGTCAGAGGGGGATTTGGGCTTTGAAAGAAAAGTTAGCATCTTTATGCTGCACGCGTGGGAATGTCTACTTCTGACCTAGAATTTATCAAAGGAGCAAAGCAATAATGACAGTGAAAGAACTATTGGAGTTGCTCTGCTCAGTAATGAGGAGATGCTCTCTGCAGTGATGCTGGATGCAATTGCTAAGGCCAATAAGAATAGCTGAGAGGGGAAAAAGCCACAGTCAGTGTCACTTTTTTACCTACTTGATAGCATTAACAAATCTACAGGCCACAACTATAACCATTTACTAGTGACATTCTACGCATGCTCACACATACACACAAGACTATGTAAAACAAGGGACCTAATCTCTCCAAATATTTCTGGTACTTAACATTTTTTCCTGTGGAGAGTAAGCCTTACTCTTCATAGTCCCTTACTGACCTTGGATAAACTTGATTAAATATTAGCAATTTAACTTTGCAAGTTTTAAAAAGTATTTATTTATTTATGTATTTATTTATTTTCCTCTAGAGCAAGAAGCAACAAGAACATAGAAGCACTAGATTAAATTGAAAGGAATTTTGAAGCTGTTATATTAATTTCAGCTGAGGACTGATATTTGATTTGTGACTGAATCCATTTGAATGCCTTTGAATATGTAACTACCTCTTTTTTGAAGAACTACAACTGTAAGAGACATGAACATTTTTTATGGGACTGTGGTGTATTCTGCTAGAAAAGCTTACTTTCTGCTGAGCCAAAGACCAGGGAAAACAATTGAAAGTAGTGGATTCACCTTAGCAAAAATAAATATTTTCTTTTTGAAAATTTTGTAGGATTTATACATCTTTTTTTAACCTACAGGATGTTAGGAAGAGACTCACCTGTTGCAGACAGTCCTGTATATCTACTTCAAATAGAAGCATCTCAAACTTCTTCTGGAAGCTTCTGACCATGTCAGTATTAGGATGTTGAAATAAAGAGACTCAGATCACATTCAGTATGTCTTTTACTCTTTTGAGAAAAAAACAAGAAAATTTAAACTGACTAAATGAACTTACCCAAAAGAAGGACCCTCACTGAAAGAAACTGAAATGGGGATAAAAGGAGGGGGTGAGGATGGATGAGCAGGCAAAATTTGAAGAACCCCATCACAAGAGCTAAAGCAGAGTTTTTTAACAGAGCAAACGATAACACAGAAGGTATCTGCAGGCTAGGGCCTGCCTCAGTTGCATGTAGAGATGACCCAGATGCTAAGTACAAGTCTGAAAGCCTTTAAACATGTGTTTTTCCAGATCCTGAACTAAGCTATATGATCAGCCCATGATAGCAATAGAATGAAACCAAACTCCAGTTGTAAACTTTCTTAAACTAAAAGGAAAGTCATCCTTGAATTTAAACATGGTGGGTTGTTGCCATCATGAATTTAGAAGTGAACAGCTGCTCATTCATACCATGAAAATCATCAAACCATTGCCAGTGTTGGGACCTGGTTGAAGACAAAAGAAGTTGTGTATAAAGAATAATACCTAAGATTGCTGACCTACTGTTGAAGCTACAAGTTAGTTTCATCTGGCATGTAAAAGCCTCAACTGCGAAGTAAAATTAAATAGCAATGATCTTGTGTGGTAGTTTCTTTTCATGAAATCATTGGTAATTAAACAGTACATGCTTTGATCAGCTGATGCTGTCTCTGATGTGCATAGTGTGTTTATTCCTTATCATTTCTAGTGACAATATTCACAAATACAATTAGTATTCATACCAATGTCCAGCCCTTTTAACAGGCAACCCAAATTTAGTCTCAGTGACCATTTTTATCACTAGACTGGACAGGTACCTGAGACATGTGAAGAAATACTTCGTTGTGGGGTTCTAGATTTCCTTCATCTTAGCTACAGTCTCATGGCTTTTCTTTGATATTTTGCAACATGAGAGAAGTTATCCATTTCCCTGTGATTTTTCTAAAGAAGTTTCTGTTGGTTTCCTACGTTTTCAAGCATAATAATAAACTTCCCCTGCATCACTAGGTATCCTCTTATACCTTTTTTTTTTTTCCTAGAGAATGTGGTCACAAATTTTGTGACATTTAGAATCCATTTCCTTCTCATGACTGTTGTGATTTTCATTAGGGATGAAAGCATACTTTGCTCTCTGTGGTGTCATTATGATGTTTTATTTGGAGTATCTATTGTTCTCTTTAATCCACTGAAATGTCTTGTTGCTCATTTAAACACTGAGGACTGATAGCTTCATTGAATAATCCCATTTATCTAGTCACACCTACTACTGCCTGGCTTTCAGAATCTGTTGCCACAATGTGCCAGGCAAAAAGAAATTCTTCTTGCCTCAGTGACAGATGGTTCTCCTGAAGGAAGCTCTTCTTGCCTATAAGATACTGTCTCTTTTTTTTTTTTTTTGGCCATAGCCCCATGTTAAGTAGCTGCAGCTCCATGAATACTGCGTTGTTCCACCACTCTGTGCCAGCAGGTGAGAATACAGATTTTTGCTGTTACTTGGCAAGGCTGGGCCAACAGCTAGGAGCCCAGTCCAGAAGCTGTACTGTCACATTGGTGGGGTGTTGTATCATGACTTCCAGCTTTGCTTAATGGGCTATACCAGCTCAGATCCCATGTCATGTTTGTGCGGTTGTGGGATTCTCAGAGTTGATCTGGTTCGTCTCAGGCTACCATGCCACATGGCCTGACCTGTTCACCTGGGTGCAGCAGAACATGAACATGCTTCTAGCCTGTTCTTCTGTACACTGGACTGCCGAGGAAGTGAAGTTTGGGCAAAGTTGTCTGCCTGTCCAGTTTTTCACATCCTGCTTAATAACTTTTGAATGCTTTTGTCCATTTTCAAGTAAGACAAATGAAGTTCTCAAAGGCATTAAGATCCTAGGCAGTTTCTGGAGCAAAAAAACTAAAATACTCTGAATAGCAACACTCTTGTATTGCTGCCAGTGAAGGAGGCCACCAATATCAGTGAAATCTTATTAGATATCATAAAATTTGCATAGATGTAGAGGAAGAAGATACAGCTTTGGTTTGAGCTCACTTTGTGTCAGGAAGGACTGTTTTGTTCTTTAAACAAAACTCTTCTCTTTTACATTTCTTTAAAGTAAGGATTCTTGCACCTTTTAGCAGAATCTCTTTAGGATCTTGACTTTTTAAGGGGAAAATTACAAAGTACATTTTTTCCTTCTTACAGTATATACACAACATTGCAAGACAATACCATGCTAAAGCAGAATTGTCAAGTCCTTTACTCTTGTAATGCATTCAGCCAGTTCAGCAGAGTTTATTGTAGCCAGATTTTTTGGAAAATGGGTTAACATTATGCAGTATTGTATACCAAAGCCATCAGATCCATGCAAATTCAGTAATCGTGTTATGTGAAGCATTCTGTTTGCCTAGGTAGCCAGAGGAAATAAATGTATTAATTAAACCTTTATCCACATCCAGACCGTATTTTTAAATGATGCTGAGCAGCATGAAACCTGCCAACCAGCCTAAATAACAAACCATGAAGTATGTGAAGGTTTGCTGGAACCCTCTTAGATAAGTGCTAATGTATGTGTCATTTTATGCTTCTATCTTTCCATAGTGTTTACTTCTTTTCTTTGTCCCTACTATTTTAAAATTCTACCTTGATAAACTAGGTGCTTCCAGACACCCAGAAAAAGAATGAAGCCATTCTCTTTATAAGTTTTTTTTTTTTTTTTCCTGGAACCACTTGCGTGATGTTTTATGTTTTCCTATTATTCTACTAAAAGATTGAAATATACCTTAATATTGGATGTGATTGTAGTAGACCAGGTTAGCTAAAATTCCCACCCTGATTGTGACTTCCTCAGCTCTGTTTGTGATACAATGGTTGAAGAGTTGATGTAAAGCAGTTGTACTTGTCTATAATGCAGAAAGCTTGAAACATACTTCATGAAAGATTTTTGAAGATAGGAAATTCAAAAGTTAATATCTACTCTACTGCTTAGTCCTACTGATTCCACTGGTGGAGTTGAAATGGTAGTGTCTGTAGAGAGAAAAAGTTACTGCATTAGCTTCATTGATAGTGTGGAGCAGTAGGCTGGATGAGCTGAAATACATTGTTTAGCTCTAGAAAGTTTGAGACTCTTTCTGAACTGGGTGCTCCAACGAAGTGAGGAGGAAGTACACTTTGTAGAGTCTGGTGGATCTCTGGCACCCTAGTTCTCAGGCAAGGCCACAATCAACATTTTTTTTCTATCTAAAAAAGAAGACAATTGTCAAGCAGCATTTTAAACCATTACAGGATTTCTGCCTCCAAACATTTTATATTTGTGAGATTTAATTCTGTTCGATTTTATTTTTATAAAACTTTGAGGGGAGTATTTTTTGAATGGATTACAATGGCTAACAAAACAGGTCATCTTTTTAATGATGCATTTTGTTCTAGAGTGTGGAAAATAAAAAGATACAAGAATTACAGTTATTTACTGATGCACCAAAATACTGCCTAAATTTGCATGCACTTGTTAATAGGACCTGATTATCCACTAAGACTCTTATGGAAATGGAGGATTTTTCCATTTATGCAAGATACATATGAAATAGCTCATAGAAGGTCTTTCATTTGCCTGTTTTGATTTCCCTCAAACCTGTCCTGTTTGTGTAGTGGTTCTAGTTGCAATGCACCAACTCTAAATTTCAGGTTCTTCATGCACAGATCATTCCTTCACATATCCGCTTTATTGAAAGAAAATTACAACTTAACATTAATTATTGGTAGATTAAGTGTAAATAGGAGAACTACAAAATTCTGGTTTGTACATATCTGGAGTACACATATGTACACAGACATGATGTAGGACTGATATCAGAAAAGGTGTAAGAGAAAAAATATAAAGTCAAGAAAAGAGAAAGAGATAAGCAGGTAAGACATGGGAAGACTGAAGAAGTAAAACTGATACATTCTTTAAAACAGAAATCTCAAGGGACATAAAAGTCATAGAGTAACTTCAAAGTAGCACCCCTAAACGAACTCGCTACAGTTCATTGAACATCGAGCAATGGAAGCAGAAAACCATAAATAAAACCTTACTGCTGCATAGATTTCTAAATCCTTGTGGGTCCCTTCCAACTCAGGATATTCTATTCTATGAAAATCAGAGTTATCCAGAATCAGTAAAATGCTGGGGCAAAGATTAATTCACAGAATTGATATTTAAATGTTATTTATTTACAATCCAATAAAAGCCTAGATTTCACTAGAACAATTATTCTATATTAAAAACTAATTGATTACTAACAGACAGCAATTGAAAATCAATTATCATGGGTTTGATATATAGTCCTTTACTTCCTGATCTCAGCAGATGAATTTTTAGTAACTTGTTATTAATGTAGATAAATGTTATACTGAATATAAATTAAATTGATATTTGATGACTATCAATCATTTAATTTCATTATTTCAAATAGGATACTTTTACACTCATGCCTGTTTCATTTCCCTTTTCTTCCCATATTTACGCCTCAGGTTAGCAATGTCCATGAAGTGGGTAGAAAGACATAAGAACCTTTGATCTTTGGCAGGTAGTAAAACCTTTCCTCCTTCCTAAACTGCACAGAATGTGCCTATGATTAGATAACAAATTCAATAAAACAAAGCATATTGACTGCTTAAGGGAGGATTTTTTTTTTTTTTTCCCAAACTAATGGTGTTAAGCACTGTAGGAGGCTGTTCAAAATAAAGCTACTTCTTCAGAGAGCTGTCATATGCAAGATTGATCTGGATGTTGGGCACCACTTGGTTATGGAAAAAAAAAACAGGATTTTACTGTTGCAGATAATGCCTGCACTGCAATTCTGGTGGGATGCAACTGTTCTAGATATTACCACAAGTTAGGTATTTCTTACAATACATGGCCTATTCGCCTATTTGCAGTCAAGTGTTGAAATTCTGCATGGAAGTAAAGTTTTGAAAGAATTTGATAAGCATTACAACATGGTGTTCAAAAATGTGAAAAGCTTTCCTATAACGAAGAAATTACTAATGTAATATGTGCATACTCCTAAGTAATATTAATTGCATGTAATTAATATTAAATGCATGTTAATATTACAAAAGTTATAGCTTTTCCACTGTATCTAAACAAAACACTTCAGTGTTATCCACATTTTTGAAGCAAGCAAGTAGAAATTACTTGTCTTGACACTTTTACCCCAAAACATAATCAAATTGGACAGATGCTTGTGACATGTTTTCATTCTAATGTAACTGTCATTTTTCTGAGAGGACACTGTCTGTCCCACCAGCAGTATTTTTCGTGGCTTAGAACTGCTTTCTGTTTAAGTGAGGCCCACAGGACACGCTTTCTAGATCACATGGGAGCTGGCGATTGTCTTGCATTAACACTGGAGCTCCTGGCTTTGCAAATGTTGTTCTCATCACAGGAGGGAATTCAGACATGTTCGTCTCTGAGCTGTATTAGCCAGGCACATGCTGTGAATAAAAGAAGCGTCTCAGCATTCAGCATTGTTCAAAAGGTGAAGATATGTCTGCCCATACCGTTTTGAAAACTGGGACAAGGTTTGAGGTACAATAGTGTTGCTTCTGATTTCTCTGTTCAGATAACAGCTTAGCATCTAGAAATTTGGGAAACAGCATGCTATTTCGTAACAGATTATCCAGTTCTACACATTTTTTGTTTGGAATTTGAAGAAATGTGCCTCCTGGTGTTCTTGCTCCTTTAGGAAATACTTCTTTGATCAGTGCTATTTTTTCTTGTTAGCAAAAAGGAAACTAACTCATGACAATGGGACGTCTGGCATATCTCCCCTCCTTACAAACGAAAAAACAGGTCTAGCTAGATGATTGTTACATGTGCCTAGGAGCTTTTCATGGAAATTCCAGTTCACAAAAGTAATGCATCCCAGTGTGAGAATCCAAAGATCAATCCTACTTTAAAGATCTTCTAGCCAGTGTTTTTATTGCAATTAGGGTTGATGCTGTTATTGATTTAAAATAGTTGCTAGAATAAATCTCTTCAGTAGTCTATATTCAACCAGTTTGATATTCCCATCCAGTTCTCAGTATGAACACTACAAAATCATAGTCAAATAATTCTCACAATCTATTGTCACAGTCTCTTGATGATTCTCAAGTTCTCATGGCCACATGAAAGCACTATATTTTTGAAGACTGGTGTATTACTTGATACAATAGGAAAATAGGGTTCCACAACCCTATTAAAAGTTGATCCAGGATCAGCATGAACATGGTCATGCACTCATTTGCGTAGCAATGGGAAGCTCGGAAACACTGTTCTTCCATGGCATTAAAAGAATGAGAAAGAAACATGATGTCATGTAACGGGGGTGTTTCATAGAATACTTTGCTAGTTCCTTGCCATGTAACAGCTAAGCAAAGATCTCACTGTCTCTTTTTCACCTCAGAACTGTCCAAATGTGCACAATTGCTTTGTGTCAAGGTTAATGAGAGAAAATTACATTTAAGCTTTGCATTCAGACCATAAATCTGTAAAAGCACAGGAAGTTTCAGGTTGCCTGAGTCTACCAGTGAAACATAAGTGACAGAGGTTTTGTTCAGAGTCACTAATCAAATTAGTCTTTCTACCTTGTCATAAATTGAGGGACCTCAGACTTAGACCCTCCTTCTGACTAAAGCTATGCTTATCCAATTGAGGAACTGAAACAATATAATTTACCTTGTTTCTAACTCTGACTAACTCTGCTGGAAAAGTGAAATGAAAACTATTGGATGAGACTGAAAATTAGTTTATGAAAATGTGCCAAATATATTGAAGTAATTTGAATTGATAAAATAAACAAATTAAATGAAATTGTATAAAATGTCCCCAAATCCTATAATCCTGTAGTTGATATTTTACAAGCAGAAATCTAATCTGAGCAAGTTGTACACTGCAGCATGTATGTTCAATTATTAACGCAGAAAGTGATCATCATGACCAGATACNTTTCATACAGGCTAGACAGAACTGTTGGAAAAACCTTCAAATCTTGATCTGCATATGGCAGAAAATTTAAGAACATCCTGTGTGTGTTGTTGTAGTGGCTAGATGCATGCAAGTTCTGAGTTTGTGACCTGCTGAATTGGGTATAAGTTGATGCTGCTTTTGAATAAGATGATCTTGTACTCCCATTTCTCATTGCCATTCCCATGCTGTCTCCTTGTGCCTCCACAAACATTAGTGTCATCAGGTGGTAAGCTGTTCGAGCAACCAAGTCAGGTTAAAAGCAATGTAGAAAAAGAAATGTTAGTTTTCAGCTCACTTGGGTCCACAGTTCTGTTCACCATATGTTCTCTAATGGATTAGTTTCTGTGTAAGAGGTGTGATTGGAGAGCGATAAATTTTATAAATACGATGAAAAATAAATTGTATGTTTTCTCTCCTTTTCCTAATTCTTGTCATAAAATTGTGTCCCTAAATTCATTGCAGATACCTCTATGGGTTTACTCAGTTCATGCAGGAGGAACAGGAGAGCTATTTGTTTTTGGATGGGGTTGACAGATATTTCAGTTCAGATTACAGATGTTGATGGCCTCAATGATCCTTTTTTGGGGATTTATAAACATTTTAGTTTCTTATATTCAGAAATACCCTTCTGAATCCCACTTAGTCAAAAAATACCAAGTGTAGAGGCTGTCAGGTCTGTCCCACTTTGCAGAGGTTTCCTCTGCAAAATCCAGCTCAGCTTTTAGAGTGCAGGTCAGGAGTGTCAAAGCAAACATTTCATAAGGGAGGAAAAGGCATTGTTTAGCTTCCTATGTCAGTCCTCATAGAAATCTTTTTTTTCTTTTTTTTTTTTTTTAAAAAGAAAGCATTAATGATCTTTCCTAGCTGGAAGGTTTTTTTCATTGTTGCACAAATGAGGGAGTGTAACTGGTCTTCTGACTGTCAAGCTCCCTGTCACCACTAATGCTGTGCTAGGGTTTGAGAGGACACCAAGGCACTTTTTAGGAAGAGTCACATAATTTGTTAAACTTGTGGGGTGTCACTATACACTGGCTGCTACCTACAAATTACTTTGTCACCTTAGTCTCTCTGAGGACTTTTGACACTAGGCAAAATGATAAAAAAAAAAAAAAAAAAAAAAAAAAACCTACCAACCACAGAATAGTTTATTTTATTCACACTTCATTTTTTTGTATTTCTAGTCATCATAATGTCAGAGTTATTCTTTTCACCTGACACTTTCTTTAGCAGATATAGCAGCTATGCAGGTCATCAGTTGACAGTGACAACAGTGACATGTGGTGTGCATCTGCTGAGAGTTTGTATGCTGGCTGTCCTGACAAGGTGTCATGAGTGTGCATACCTGTTCCTTGGAGATGTTCTACTTCAGTGCAAAACTGAATTTCGTTGCTTTTGTTGTGCAACGTACCAGCAAACGTTTGCCTCAGGTTGACAACAGCAATGAAATACTTCCTCTTTAAAATAAAAGCTTTGTATTATATCCATAGTCAGTTCCTAATGGCAGAGCCTCTTTTGCTGTGCATATTTCCATTGTTCTCTCAGACCACCATTATTTAGTTTTTGTCTTTTTGGATTCGTGTAGCAATGTGCTACTCATAGAAAAGTTTAATTGCCACTTTATGCTTCAGCAGTCTTGTAGTTGCCAGTGATTAAGTATGCTGGCAATATTACGTTTTTAATCCATGATAGCTTCACAGGCTAAAACTCTGGGTTACTTCAGGGATTCAGAATTTAAATAATCTTTTATTAGTTTTAGTGTGGCTATTACAATTATGGTTATGGCTTTGATCAACATTTACCTTTGTCAAAAGTTCTTTCTTAGTAGGGTGGTTTTGAAGCATGGTCTTGGGGACCCATATGGAGACAAATGAATGAACCCATGAGCAGCAACCTTTTATTTCATTCATGCCCTTACCTGTGTTTCACTTATCCCCAAGGTATTGAAGCATCTCTGTGTTTTTTTTTTTTTTTAAAAGGTGGAGAAAAGAGGCCTATGACCTTGGAAAATCTGAGTATTTCTACAAACATGAAAAAAGTGGTTGCTGCTTTTCTGCTGTGCTCTGTTGAACCAGTACAAACGAGCCTAGATGCTTCTTCCGCAAAGAATCATCCCCACATAGTTTTCCTTGCAAATGGAAAATACAAACACACTTCAAAGTTTCAACCATTGTGTAAAAATGGCTCATACTGTGTCACTATTACAAGATAAAACAATGTGAATGGAAAGTAAGTCTGGGGAATGCATAAGAGCAATAACTTTGAACAATGGATGTAATCGCTGAAACCTGTTCTCTGCTTCTGGAAAGTGACAGTTCGAATACTGTCCTGCAGCATTGCGAACAAGGATATTAGTATGCATCCTCGACTGTTTTTAGCCAAATTCTTACCTATACTTCAGAGAAACAGGCATGGTCTTATGGAAGTGACAGAGGCCGGCAAAATTTCCTAAGTTAGTCACTTAATGCCTATTGAGGTACCTTTGTGTATATTGCTGGACATAGTACATAATTTAGGTTTTGATGAGCCATTGTCTCCATGGAGATTCTAATTCAGAGGTTCTGAGGTCAAAAGAGATTTTAGCATGGCCTGATATTGGGAGGCTTTAATTCATGTGGAGGTTTTAATTTTAATTGTTTTGTAAAAAAAGATTAGTTACAAGGTACTTTTGATTTTAAGAAAGCAAAACCAACCAACCAACCAACCAAAAACAACAGATGAACTAAAGGATTAGTTGGTGAATATAAGGATAGAGTGATTTATTTTGATAAAAAGAGCATACGATTTTTGATTATTACATTACAGGCGAGTAAACTCTTCTTATGTATTGATTTTTTTTTTTGTGTTTTGACTAGGTAGACAGAGGAAATGCTAAGATATTCTGAAACATTTAGGTCTTGAGTAAAGATAAATCCAGAGATCAATAGTGAAGTGCTTTAAAATGAAATGAAACAAAAACCACTAAATATCCCTCTTGCTGTTTTGGGTTGGTTTGTGTTCATTCTGGATAGCTTGAGAGAATGGCTCTTTATACTGCAGTCTGATACATGTACATGATTCATCCGGTTGTGAATGTTGCAGTTAGTTGGAGGAATGGAGCCCCTCTGCAACTTCCAGCTCTTTCATGGGGACAAGGAACAAGGGGGAAAAGAAAAGTGCATGGTGGGAACTGGTAACATTACCAAGATCACTGTCCGGTTAGCAGGCCTTGGCGGTCCTCAAGTGCCAGTGCTGCTTCATGTTCCCCTGTGTTTTCATAAGAAGTAGCTTTTGCTTTGCTAACATTTCCCTTGCTGCTGTCTGGAGAATTTTTTTTTGTCCTCAGAGGAAGGGAATTATGTATATTTTTTCCCTGCAAGAAAAGAGACAGGTTATGGTGGGGGCACCGAACAAATGGAGCATTTTGTTACATAAGAGCAAAGGTTGAGTATGTATGTAACAGGCACTAGTTAGGCCCCATTCACCACTCTGCTGCAGATAATTGTGTGCAATAAAGAGCTAGTACCAGCATCTGTGTTTGTGAGGATATGGAAACATGCTCCCTCTATTATGTGGTCATTATAATTCACAGATGTTTGCTGGTGGCTAGTGCTAAAAAGACTTTAAATCTTTATATCAGGATTGCACAGAACAATATTCACACTGAAATTCTCTCTGTCTGGAAAGTTCAGTCCTGCAACAGATGTAAAAAAACACAATCTGCACAATCTCACTGCTCAGCCTTCTGTCATCTGTGGATGCAAAGAAAGTCCATGCCCAAGACAAAGCATGTAGGAATGTTGTCAACCTGCCTTCCCTTACGCCCTACTGAACCTGGGGCAAGTTTAATAATGCAGTATACAGAAACACAAAATTAAAATCAATAGGGGTACACTTGTTTCACAGAACAGTAGGGTAGATTGTTGAAACTCCTGTGGGAACAGTATAACCATTCCAAAACATACACAACCATCTCTCAGCATCTTCATCCTCTGAAGTTTAAGAACTCCATCTATCAACTCATATGCAAAAATTAAGAGCATGCTGTAAAAATCACCCCTCCAATCAGAATGCTATATTTCATCATGAATAAAGAGGACCCTCACAATCAATCTCTCATTGTACTCAGGGAGCTCTATGAGACAGCACACGTAGTAAAAGAATAATTCTTCAAAAGTGTGAGGAATCCGAGGTACTCTCTAGAGAGATAAGGAATAATCATTTGTGTCTCATTTTTATATTGTTTCCATTGCAAGCAACATTAAGACCCACAGAACACTGCAAAATTTATGAAGCTACACATTAAGATTTGTCTAAAGTTGTTAATGAAATTGTAGTTGCATAAGTCAGGTGTTGTAATATTCAGTTTTTATTACAAGCAAGATGAACCTGAAATGAGATTCCCAGGTGCACCATAAAAAGAAATATTGTTACTCTGCAGCTCTTTCCAGTAATTTGTAATACTGGGGTTTGATTTCAATAGCTTGTACTTGCATTCCAAAATTTCACTTTTAATAATCTGCCAGTTAATTTCTACTTACAATCATAGAATCATAGGAAAAAAATAAAATTGTAAAGGATGTTTGGAGGTCATCTAGCCAAACTTCCTGCTCAAAGCAAGACTAATTTCGAAGTTTAGGTCAGGTTGTTCAGGGCTTTGTCCAGTTGGATTTTGAAAATCTCCAGGGATAGAAACTTTTTCCAGGGCTTAATCCTACTTATTTAGAAGAAAGTTTTCCTTATATCAAGACTAAGTTTACCTTGCTGTAACCTGTGTCCTTTTGCTGAAAACCTCTGGGATGAGTCGGGCTTCACCTTCTCTATAGTTTCCCTCTCGAATGTGGAAGATAGCAATTAGAGTTTCCCTTAGCTTTCTGTTCTCCAGGGTAATCAAACCCAGCTCTGTCAGCCTCCCCTCACNAATTGTAAAGGATGTTTGGAGGTCATCTAGCCAAACTTCCTGCTCAAAGCAAGACTAATTTCGAAGTTTAGGTCAGGTTGTTCAGGGCTTTGTCCAGTTGGATTTTGAAAATCTCCAGGGATAGAAACTTTTTNTGACTACTTGTAAGAAACATCTCTTTTGATGGCATAATCAGCTTTTAAGTGACTTCTTTTGCTGTATTTGTCCTCTGATGACATCTATTCTCTTGATGCTGTGTATGAGCCATCTTGCTTCTCCGCTATATCTATTAGTGCATGAGGAGGTGAACACAGGAAAACTAAGGGCTATAATGTACAGCACACTGTAGAGANCCAGGGTAATCAAACCCAGCTCTGTCAGCCTCCCCTCACACATTGTGTTCTCTGTCCCCTCCGCATTTTATTGTCCTCTGCTGGACTCTCTCCTACTCCTAATCATAAGTCATAGGTCTTGGCAGTGCAGAAAAATGCAGGTAACTGACTGACTACTTGTAAGAAACATCTCTTTTGATGGCATAATCAGCTTTTAAGTGACTTCTTTTGCTGTATTTGTCCTCTGATGA
>VXAL01005669.1:29701-47092 GCA_013399475.1 Chauna torquata | reverse complement strand
GAGACCTTATATGGCATTTTCATGGGATTTACATTTTCCTTTTTTTTTTTTTCCCCAGAAAGTCTTTAGAACCCCTCAGATCATTTCTTGCTGTGCCCTCTTTCTCCCCAACTCCTTTCCTTCTGTTTCTATTGTGCTGTTTCCCCCTAGATTGCTAAGTCAACTGTCTAACCTCTAATTGCCTTTCTGGCTGGGCAGATCATGTACTTTATTCCAGTAGCAAGCAAAGGCCAGTGCCAGTGCCATTATACTGTAAAGTCCACCTGTCACATTACTGGACCTAATAAGCAAGCAATATGGTTCTCCGCAGTGCTGAGACTGGAGGCGTGTCCTTCCTGTGGCACAAGACTTTCCTAGCCTCTAACATGTGGCTGCCAGATCTGAATTCCTGCTGTCTTGTAAAATTAATCCTGCCCAGAATTTGTTCCCTCAGGAAAAGACGGCCACCATGAACAGGTTATCAGTCTGTTAATTGTCCCTGTGAATCTCAAAGAATCTGTCATTGCAGGTTGAGCACTGAGGTCCCACAGCATCATAAATGTGTCCTATCCTTCAGTGAGGTATGTGAAATACAGCCCAAAAGGCAGACGTGAAAGAAGTTTGAATGATTTCTTGTTTCTTCACTTGCCTGGATCTAGCTAAGACATCTTTACTTGAGAAATCTGATTGACTTCTTACATGCTAAATAGTGGCAAATACTTATTTTAAATAGCTATTTTTTGTGCAAAAGAAAAGATTTTTACCTCCTGTTGCAAGTAGGAGTGAAGATACCTATTTTATCAGCTCCTCTACTTAACCAATGGTTTCCCAAACAACGATCTCTTCCTTTAACCTTTATTTTAGGGTGCAGGAAATTATTTGGATGTAAATTATGGTGCTTGTCTTTCAACTCTCTTTTTACAGTCTTCCGAAAATTCCTTCACTATCAGGAAGAAGATGGCAGATTCCTCCTCTTCTATTTTGAGCCTCAGTCTTCCAGTGTCTGCTTTTTCTTGAGGAAGAATGAGGGCTTGATGTGCTTTCATCCATATAATAAATGCTTTTCTCACTGCTGTTATTATATATTTTGTCATTTCCCATTTGTTATTTTGTTTTCGTGCATTCATTTCACACGCTCCCATATAGAGGTAAGGTCACAATTGCAAACCTTAATGTCTATCAGTTAACTTTCTATTTTTTGAGTTTTTTCCTCTCTGTGCTTATACCTGTAAAACTGCCAATACATGATTTTGTGCATTCTGTATTTTGAGCTGAGTATTGTTGAATAACAAAAGATCTATCCATTTATATAGGGACTGCTCTTCTCTGTTGCATCACCGGCCACTGAGTCTTTAAAGAAATTTGTTTGGCTAATCATACTGTTTTCACCTTATCCATGTTGCATGCTCTGTGCAGATCTTTACCTGATGATCTGTAGTAATGCTGTTCTTTCATCTTTTTCTAAATGCCAGTCAGGTCCTTCCTCTCATAGTATTTCGGATTCTCTAAAGTGTCCATATAGTTAGTCCACAGTCCACACTCCATAAGTTCTTGTTGGTACCATGTCACTTCTGTGTGGCACACCTTTTCACCTGTGTCCTGGGTTAACTCTCATTGTTTTTTTGATCTAGTTATAGTTATAATTTGCTCTTGCTATGGAATAAATTTATATAAACAATACAGCAATTTGCAGTTCAGTCTTCTGCACCTTACAGGGATTCATTTTGTCCTGCTAAAAATATATATTTTTTTTATATGGAGCCCTCGGCTTAAAAAATGGCTGTACTTTACTGATGTAGATAGGTTAAAGTTCAAATTACCCTAGAATGAGATAATGACTTAAAAAAAAAAATAATAAATGGTTACTCACATAAAGTGAATAAAACAGACCTCAGTGCCACCCTCCTAGACCATGAGATGCTGAGCAGTACTGCTTTTCTCAAAGATGTTCTCCAATATTTCAGATAAATGTTTTGACAGGGTCTAAACAAATTTCATTTGTCTATGATTGCCCAGAGCAGTTCTCCATCTGCAGTCAGTGTCGGTTGGAGCAGATCAAGAAGAGCAGGACACTAGGAGCACTGAATTTCCAAGGGGTTTCTGTTGAATAGTTGACAAAGTAGGAAAATTATCTGGCAAAACCTACATATTCTGATTGTGACTCCAATATTTCCTCCAGTTCTGACACAGTTCCTAAAAATTTTGTGTGGTTTTAGTGGACAAGAACAGGAATTAGGACATCTTGGGATGTGCAGATTGCAAAATTCCCAGAGATTTTAAGGCATGTGCATTTAGGAGGGAGGAAGAGTTTCCCTTCCATTCACTGATGTCACTAACAGTGTTAGTCAAACTTTTCTTACTTGTACAAAGCTGTCATTACAGGGATCTGGCAGTACAAAGGATGCAGTGTACCATCCGGTACTTGTTAAGTTCTGTCACCACTTTATTTGAGTGGTGTAAAATAGTCTTAGTGGGAAAGAGAGTCCGGCCCATGGATAGCAGCATGGATGAAAAAGCAAAAAATTGGCAATCACAGTTGGCATGTGGATCTGGAAAGATAATTATGTCCTGCAAGATGTACAATACACACCAGGCAGAGGTTCAATAAGCACTACTTACCTACAGCACAAAATTTCTTAGCAAACAAATGCTATTCAAACCCCTCTGTGAATCTGAGTTTTATTTGCATGGCAAGGTGTGAGAGAGGCAGGAGCTGACATATCAACATGTAAATAAAACATTTGTCAGAGCAGAGATTCTGGGTAGTACTGTTCAGTGGAGGAGCAGTCTGGGAGCAGGTAAGCAGAGCTATCAACGTTATTAACATCATAACACAAACTGGACTGATGCTATAATTTATGTCATTCCAAATTATTTTATATATGTACATGAGAGCTTTAGTTTTGTTGAATGAGCTTTCATGTGTTTGAAACTTGTATTTGTGTTTTCACCTGACACACTGCTATGCTGTTACAAATTAGATTAGTGATACCAGGAGTAGCTTAGGCTTCTTCCAACATGCATTTTGCAAGGTGTTTTGAGAAAGAAATGTTTTGAAGGGGCTCAGAAATGCTTGACAGAGCAGCTTTCAGTGGAAGAGAATGGTGTGTCTACAAGCTGCAACCACAATCTGATAGTTTTTTGAACCATGCAGGATATAGCTGAAAATAGAAAATATGCAAGTACAATTACTGTTTTTTTAACCTTGCTAGTGTGGGGCTATTAACAGCAGTTGTGTTTTGCAAAGTTGCCCAATCTTGTTTTAAATACACTTCTCAACATCTGTGATGTATACCTGTCTGCACACATGCATGCACACACAGTCTAAGTCCTTTGTCACTCTCCACTTCAATCAGTAGATGAGTAGGTCAGGCTGGAAAAGATGTGTAAGCAGTATTAACTTAGACATTTGGAATATATTGCATTTCTTAAGTGCAGTGCAAAGCTCAAAGTACTTGGATTTTAAATAACATGACAGTAGTTTTTATGAACAGATCCATCTGGGAAGGAGTAGGATCAAAAGAATTTCCTGGAAACTCTCTGAATTTGCCCATCTACCCAGGCAGACAAGAAGATTTAAACTTATATCTTTACTATGCCTGTTAAATTAAAGATCTCGTCTTCAGTGAGTGCTAATCCTCTTTCTCTGGGAAAAAAAAATGTAAAATGAAGGGTTGCTGCTATAGGCATTGGAGTGTGGGCAGAGCCACAAAAGTCCTCTGGCTAATTTCTGTGGGGAAGTGCATTTCAGGGGCTACATAACACTAGAGGTTTATTGTGTGTTACTCTGGCCAGTCAGATACAGGTATTGAGGAAACAGACCCTGTACCTACATCAATTTCAATATAACATAGATACATACAGTGTTTGGCCCCGGGTTTGGGAAGACTGCTCCAGCCACGCAGGACAACATGGCATCATTGAGTGCTGTGAAGTGGAACTTTGGCTTGTTTCTCCATGTTTATAGGGAATGGGTAGGGTGGATAGGAGGGCAGTGCTGTTCTGGCCACAGAAATGTAGTACTACTATTGTGAAAACACGATCTTTCAGGCAGGCTGCATAGCTGTGAGTTTAGTCAGTTTATTATATATTCTTGTACCTATATAGAGACTAAGGGAATGACCAAATGAATGTGATCTAGTTTGTTCTAAGAGACACCTTTGCAAGGATGCTTTCTAAAAAAAAAAAATTGATAAGTATTCACAAATGCATTCTACTTAATCATACTTTCTCTGTCTTTGAAATGGCCGTGGTGCTGTGATACTGTTGTCTGAGAAGAAATGTTTCTCATTCTTGGCTGTGCTAACAATCAACACCTTAGCATCAGTCTGAGATTCTGTGATTACAATTACCCCCTCCCCCCACCCCCCGTTTGTGCCTTTCTGTTATTTGCATTACAATACTGTCTATGATTATTTAATCATATACTATACCACCCACATAAATCTTTGCTTCATGGGAGTATAGAACAGACTTTTTCTTGGAAACGAATCAAAGGTTTGTAGTTAGCAAGTTTGATGTTCATAGCTCCTACAAACTGCTGCAGACACTAAAAAGGAGGTGATGAGTAAAGCAGTGAATATAGCTTTGGCAACATGGCTTTTTTTTTTTTTTCTGTTGCTTCAAAACATAAACAGAAAAGTTTTGGAAAAGTCAATTATTATTATTCCGATACCAAAATATATACATTTAATAATAAATAAATACCAAATATATTGAAGTCTTTTCTTGCTGATGTAGGAGAATTTTGGAAGTAGCTATTTTAAACCAAGGGTCAAAGTGCTTATATTTGAAAGCTCCTTTTCTTTCATGTGATGCTGTACACTGCTTTGCTGTGAAGGTGTATTCTGTTTAAACTCCTCTTATGCTATTCTCTCTTAATCTCTTATTTTCTTCACTCTGAAATTGCATTTGCTGCCAAATTTTCTATTTGCTGAAGAATGACCCCAGACCCCAAAAGTTAACAGGGCAAAGAGAAAGGATATTTTTGTGGCAAAACCAGCAGACTATCAAGTGTGCTATTCCTGTTCATTCCATATTTTTTTGTTATGTAATTGTGGGCCTCTTATCCAAAATTTTCACAGATGGTAGACAATATTAAGCTCTTCCTTTCTTGGTTACCCAGCTTTCCACACCTGCTGTCTGACTTCCAGAAGTGCTGACCAGCTGCCTTTGTTGTCAGTGGGAACTCTCCCTTACATATACAAAGCAGTCTAAAATTATAATTACTTTATTAAGTCAGTCTCAAATCTTCTCAAACTGATCATCCTGAATGAATGACGGTTTTGACACATTCAGTTTTAAACTCTGAATCTCAGTCTCATGTACAAAACAAAATATATTCCTTTCTATGGGAAGAGAAATATATTTTACAGGAATACTGCAGAAATGAATGTTGATAAAGAACTGACATCCAGAGTCTAAAAAAAATCTGAATCTAAACTGTGAGACCTCAAAATGCTTCCATGCTTTAGGTCTGATTCTAAGTCCAGACCAACCACACTGCTTCCATGGAACTTCAGTGAGAAGGAAAAAAAAACACCTGGCCTAGAAGAAAATGTGTTGTGCTCTGGCCAGATGCCCAGTTTGGTAAATCAAAAGGCCAGTATGGTGAGTCACAGGACACAGTCTAGGTTTAGCAAGAAGGAAATAACTGGCTGGCTGGTCACACTCAAAGAGCTGTGATCAGCAGCTCCAGGTGGAGACCAGTGGTGTTCCTCGTGGGTCAGCAGTGGGACTGGTATTATTTAACATTTTTGTCAGTGACATGGACAGTGGAATTGAATATAGCCTCAGCAAGTCTGCGGATGACACCAAGCTGTGTGCTGCAGTCAACAAGCTAGAGGGAAAGGATGCCCACCAGAGGGACCTTTACAGGCTTGAGAGGTGGGCCCATGCCAACCTCATGAAGTTCAACAAGGCCAAGTGCAAGGACCTGCACCCAGGACGTAAATACAGGCTGGGTGATAACTGGATTGAGAGTAACCCTGAGGAGAAGGACTTGGAGATGCTGGTGGATGAAAAACTGTGCATAAGCCAGCAATGTGTGCTTACAGCCCAGAAAGCTGTTGGTATCCTGGGCTGCATCAAAAGAATCGTGGCCAGCATGTTGAGGGGTATGATTTTTCCCTTCTACTCTGCTCTTGTGAGACCCCACATGGAATATTGTGTTCAGCTCTGGGGCCCCCAACATAAGAAGGACATGGACATGTTGGAGTGAGTCCAGAGGAGGGCCATGAAGATGAGCAGAGGGCTGGAGCACCTCTCCTATGAAGACAGGCTGAGAGAGCTGGGATTGTTCAGCCTGAAGAAGAGAAGCTGCTGGGGAGACCTTATAGTGGCCTTCCAGTATTTAAAGGGGGTCTACAAGAAAGATGGGGAGAGACTTCTTACAAGGTCCTGTAGCTAAAGAACAAGGGGTAACAGTTTTAAACTGAAAGAGAGTAGGTTTACATTAGATATAAGGAAGAAATTATTCACTGTAAGGGTGGTGAGGCACTGGAACAGGTTTCCCAGAGAAGTTGTGGATGTCCCATCCCTGGAAATGTTCAAGGCCAGGTTGCATGGGGCTGTGGGCAAACCGATCTAGTGGAAGGTGTCCCTGCCCATGGCAGGGGGGTTGGAACTAGATGATCTTTAAAGGTTCCTTCCAACTCATACCATTCTCTGATTCTGTGATTCTATGATTTGACTCCCGTGATGGGCTTTTCAGCCTTGGACTGGACTCCTATAACCATGTATGAGCCCAAGTGTTACTTTTCTGAAAGTCAGCATGATAGAAAGGTTTACCATTGTGCAAAAGAGTTAGAACTCCTCTAGGCATGGCTGGGAGATCTGGCTCTTGAGGACTTAAACCAACATAGCAAACTTGGGGGTTGGAGACCCCAAGGGACTGAGATGTGTGAGGGGTGTCCCCACTCTTGCTTTGTCAGATGGGAGGAGCCTCCATCACTGAACACACAGGGCTTGTGGAGCTGGCTGGTGGTACCAAGGCTGCTCATATAACCTTACTATGTTACTCATGGTGTTTGGTGATCTCTTGTGTGACTTGAATGCCTACATGCGACATTAGTGGAGGGTTTTATTTCAATAACTGTAGATTGCAAAGTACTGAATTCTATTCTGGAGCTAGCAGTGTAGCCTTGTTTGTCATTCCAACGTGTGAGAAATGGGGCCTTCTAGGGTGAGGTTTAGCTTGCCCATTTTTGATGCCTGCCTTAGATGTAGTACTGTGGTGGTTTTACCCTGCTGAGCAGCAGAGCTCTACCACAACTGGTCTCTCATTCCCCCTCCTTAAAGAACAGCGGGAGAAAGTACAATGGAAAAGGGCTCAAGGGTTGAGATAAGGACAAGGAGGTTGATCACCAATTACTGTCATGGGCAAAACAGACTCAACTTAGGGAGATTAATATAATTTATTACTATCACTAGTGGACTAGAGCAGTGAGAAACTAAAAGCAATCTAAAAACACCTTCCCCCCATCCACCCTCTTCTACCTCCTCCCAAAGCGGTGCAGGGGAACAGGGAATGGGGGCTGCGGTCAGCCCCTATCACTTCATCTCTGCCGCTCCTTCATGGTCACTCTCTGCGCCTGCTCCAGCATGGGGTCTCTCCCACGGGATGCCGTCCTTCCCGAACGGATCCTGTGTGGGCTGCAGCTCTTCAAGAGCTGCTCCAACATGGGTCCGTACCACGGGGTCCATCCTTCAGGAGCAAACTGCTCCAGCACGGGTCCCCCACGGGTGGCAGCTCCCACCGGATCACCTGCTCCTGCGTGGGCTCCTCTCCACGGGCTACAGGTCCGGCCTGGAGCCTGCTCCTGCGGGGGCTCTCCATGGGCTGCAGCCTCCTTCAGGCCACATCCACCTGCTCCTCCATGAGCTCCTTCATGGGCTGCAGGGGGACAGCCTGCTCCCCCATGGTCCTCACCACGGGCCTCAGGGGAACTTCTGCCCTGTGCCTGGAGCACCTCCTGCCCTCCTTCTTCACTGACCTTGGTGTCTGCAGGGCTGTTCCTCACTCCTCTCTCTCCCAGCTGCTGTTGTGCAGCAGTTTTTTCCCTTTCCTAAATCTGCTGTCCCAGAGGCACAACCAGCATCGCTCACTGGCTTAGGTCTGGCCAGTGGCAGATCCCTTCTGGAGCCGGCTGGAGCTGGCTCTTTTCTGACATGGGGCAGCTTCTGGGCTCTTCTCACAGAAGCCACCCCTGTGGCCCCCCTGCTACCAAATCTTTACCATGTAAACCCAATACAAGTACTTTGACTCAAAGTAGGGCAAATGCATAATACTATCTCACTTTGTTTTAAGAGGCAGATCTAATACTGTATACTGTGACCATTAGAGAAAAGCCCAGAAAGAAATAACTACTTTTTTCACTCACATGGTGGACAGTAAGTAGTGAAAGGAGCTACAAGATAAAAGAGTGAGGAGAGAGACAGAAACTGTACTGAAAGGACTAGTACTTATTTAAAGAAAGCTCTCCCTCTTTTTTCTTTCCTTTCTTTATTTGGTTCATCCTGTTTCCATCAAGATAAACTGGATTGGATGCCTGGAATTACCAATATTTGTATTTTTCTCTTTAAGATATCCGTATATGTGTCACTTGTTCTTTGTTGTCTCTTGTCAAGGATGATATTGATTTGAATAGGTGTGTAGGAATGTAATTTCTGACATTTTATGGACATCAAGTCAAAATATAAAGTATTATCACAAGGTATTATAGTTAAATTCAACAAAGATAATTTCAGTTTTTCGTCATTCAAGAAAACAGGGAATTGCCACAGAAAGTTTTCATGACTATGCTTTATGATAGTTTCCTTCCAAAACCAGCACAGACAAACAGAATTGACTGTGCTGTTTGAAAAAGAAATGACATTGATCTTTCCTTTCGTTGCTAAATCCAGGTTAGTGAATTGACTCTATAAACATCACAAATGTTGTGCTGTCAGTTCTGAGATGTCGTGTTTGTGTTATATGTTGATATACAGACAGGTATATGTATATAGTGTATACAGTGCCTTGTAGCTAGAAGTTTGAATCTCAGATATAAACAGTGGTTGTTTCTGCAGACTTCATTGCATGTGAGACAGAACAATCAAAAGGGCTGAGAGGAAAGCAAGTATAGAGATTAAAGGCAGAGGAGATTCTTCTTCTGTAATGTAATATCTTGTTTTTTTGTTTTGTTCCGTTTTGTTTTATGTGTTCTCACCTCTCTTCAGATTTTTTTTACCCATCAGCCACTAGCTACAAGTTGATGGCATTGGAGAATGTGTGCAGTGCTGGAGACCATGGTGCCTGGATGCTCTGAAATTTTTCATTTCTGCATTCTGAGCACAATGACACATGCAAGCTGTCTAATCATTCAATGCTTATATTTCTTGCACTTTCCTCCTCTTGCTTATTGTTATTTCTACGTAAGAACTATTTGAGCCCAATATGATGAAGTCAGGGAGAGAAGCACTCTAGTTCATTCTGATAAAAATATCATTTTGTCCTACTGTTTGAATTTCTTTTTTTTGTCTCTCAAAATCCTCAGAGGGGAGCATAACTAAGAGCTATTAGAGGCTTTTTGTTTTAAAGTTCATATGCACAAATTTTACAACCTATTTTACAACCTTTCACAACATAAGCTCAACAGCTTAGTGGGTAAAACCCAGAAATCTCAATTTCTGGTTAAGGGATCTCCTCATATTGGGTATTACATAAAAGGTCATTAGCACTGTTCGTCTCCTGCCTTTTTTTTAATGTAAGTAACAACAATTGCTATATATTGTGTCATGCTCAAAGATATCATTGCATGTTAATCTTGCTTTGAGCCTACCTACTGAATCAGCACTGGCAACAGAGATACCTGCATGCTCAGTGAAGATATAATTGCCTCTGATATGTGTAACAGCAAGTTTTCTTTTGAAAATTTAAGCGGTTATGGCCTCTTGACCACCTAAGCAGGTTTTCTGAATTGTAGTAACAAACTCAAGCGCTTAAATTCCATTTGTACCATACTGTTGATCCCAAAGTACTCTTCTGGATCTCACTGCATGATCAGAGAAGAGTGCCAAGAACGGTCAAGTTAGAGTTGCAAGTGAGGGACAGAACGGTTTTATCATCATGCCTACTTTTTTCTTTTTTTTTTTTTTTTTCCTGTGGAACTGGCATGCAGTACTTTATGTAGCTTTTAACTTTTGCATGAGCAAAATATTTAGTTTTTTAATGAAGATATCAGGTGATGTAATCTGCACTATCACTTGTTAGATTGTTTTAAAGGGTAATATCCTTGTTGCTACTGATTATTTATTTTTAATCTGCTGTTGTCCAAATCTCACTTCTTTCATTAGATCTTCTTTTTTTCTACTAAACTAAGCCAAAGCATTGACTATTTTCAAAAAATACATAATACATGTAAACTGTTATTATGTCAGACCTTAACCTGCTCATAAATAAAGAAAAGAGGTTTCATTTAACTTCTCACTGTACTACCTCGAATGATTCATCTTGTCCTTCTTCTAATTCTCCCAGTGTTTTCAGCATTAATAGAATTGGACAGAAAACCAATATAAACTTATAAAAGAATGAATTAATTTCTATAATCTGCATTAAGTTACACAAATTTTGTGTACTACTATTTTGCAAACTATTCTGTAGTAGCAAATAAAGGTGAAAACAAGAATCCTAAAGAGACCGGATTTGAACTTCTCACAGCCGGTAGTCACTAACTAAGCCCTGCCACTAGAGGCTCTGTTAGAAGTCTTTCACATTTGATTTAATATTTAGGAAAGGAAATGAAGAGATTTCAAAATGAAATTTGTTACTCTTTGTGTCATAGAGACTGAAGTGATAAAACAATTTCCTGTAATAAAAGTAGCAAAGCTGCCAGAATTT
Organism: Chauna torquata; assembly: GCA_013399475.1. Lineage (NCBI taxonomy): Eukaryota > Metazoa > Chordata > Aves > Anseriformes > Anhimidae > Chauna > Chauna torquata. The sequence goes on along the minus strand of VXAL01005669.1, from coordinate 36,234 downwards.
GAGTGTTTCTCTTATTCAGTGCTGGAATGGTTGAAGTTCACAGTCTACTGCAGTCGTAAACTGAAACTTTTTACTCAGAAAATTGTTGATTTATATTGATGTGCTCATTGCTAATGGTCTGAGTTTTAGGTTGTTGATGATCTAGAATAGGTGTCTTATAAAAGTGGACTGTTGACTTTGTTACAAGATTATTCTGAGGGGGTGATGTGCAAAATCTTCAACACTTGCTGTCGTGTTGCTACCAGTGGTAGAGATACTGATGTTAAATGCTTAAACTTACCTGCTTCTATATATTCCCCTCTATGGGAAAAAAAGGCTTTAATACCTGGATTAGGGAATGAGTCCTCCCTTAGAAAACAAAACAAAACAAAACAACCAAATGATGTCACAAAAAATATGAGAAGTTCAGAAGTGGGAGCTGTTTGGAAACAAGGGAGGTGGACTGCAGTTCAAAAGTTCAAAAGTCTAACTTTTAGAATCATATGATAAATTAAATTTAGACATATTGGAGTCCAAATGATACTGCTAACTCTGACCGAATGTCAAACCTTAACCCATTCATATCAGTGTGACCTTGATCAAGAGGAGCTGAATGTAGACTTTTGAAGTGGGGGAGAGGAGCAGGTGATAGAAAAAGGGTTTTACAGGGTAATTTAATGGGTAAAGAATCAATAGACAGGACCTTGCAGCGCTGCATTCTGTATTGTGCTCATACTCTCCTGGACTTTGAAACCTTTGCTGCAGAACTAATTCAAAACACAGTAAACCACTGCATTTAGCTATCTCATTTTCATGCAATGCAAGTTTGAAGCAAGTAAAACAAATGGATCTTAGTAGTCATTGCCTTTGATGGTAGTTTCTGTGCTGAAAGTTCTCCTTGCTTCAGAGCAGAAAAGTGTTTTGAAAAAAAGTGAACTTTTTCCTTTAGGGGAGAAAATGCCTTAATTGAACAGCAGATACTAAAAAAGCCACAAGAGCTGAATAACCTGAAACTGATGTTCTACTTCCTATAAATTCAGGCATCTGTCATTCATTTTATACCAAGGTTAATTCATGCACAGACCTTCTGAGAAGTAATTATCTTTCTGTTTACTCAGACAGGTCAGCTCCATGGATCTTAACTCACAGCTATCATTTGCAATCTGCTGTGTAGTTTTCTCACTATTTCAAACCATTTTTATATTGACCTTTAAGGCAACAAAATAAGCACACCAGTGTTGTTCTGTAACTTTAAATTTACTGCATTAACTAGTTCATGGTATAAAAAAGGCCACTAACCCATCCATTAGAACTGATCATGCTCTTTTGAAATCAATAGCAAAATCCACAGTAATCTCAGCTGGTTGTGCTCAGACACTGGAAATTACTTTTATTCACAAAATCATAGAATAGCAGAGGATGGAAAGGAACTATGGAGATAATCTAGTCCAACATGCTGCTCAGAGCATAGGGTGCCCAGGACCATGCTCAGATGGGTTTTGAATATCTCCAGGGATGGAGACTCCACAACATCTCTGGATAACCCATTCCAGTGTTCAGATACTCTCACAATAAAAACAACAACAGCAACAAATTTTTCTTGTGTTCAGATGGATTTTCTGTGTTTTGATCTGAGCCCATTGACTTTTATCTTTCACTGGCCACCACTGAGGTGAGTCTGGTTCAGTCTTCTTTACTCCTCCCCATTGGGTATTCATACACATGCATAAGATCCCCCTGAGCTTTCTCTTCTCCAGGCTGAACAGCCCTAGTTCTCTCAGTCTCNCTTTGTGTCATAGAGACTGAAGTGATAAAACAATTTCCTGTAATAAAAGTAGCAAAGCTGCCAGAATTTGAGTGTTTCTCTTATTCAGTGCTGGAATGGTTGAAGTTCACAGTCTACTGCAGTCGTAAACTGAAACTTTTTACTCAGAAAATTGTTGATTTATATTGATGTGCTCATTGCTAATGGTCTGAGTTTTAGGTTGTTGATGATCTAGAATAGGTGTCTTATAAAAGTGGACTGTTGACTTTGTTACAAGATTATTCTGAGGGGGTGATGTGCAAAATCTTCAACACTTGCTGTCGTGTTGCTACCAGTGGTAGAGATACTGATGTTAAATGCTTAAACTTACCTGCTTCTATATATTCCCCTCTATGGGAAAAAAAGGCTTTAATACCTGGATTAGGGAATGAGTCCTCCCTTAGAAAACAAAACAAAACAAAACAACCAAATGATGTCACAAAAAATATGAGAAGTTCAGAAGTGGGAGCTGTTTGGAAACAAGGGAGGTGGACTGCAGTTCAAAAGTTCAAAAGTCTAACTTTTAGAATCATATGATAAATTAAATTTAGACATATTGGAGTCCAAATGATACTGCTAACTCTGACCGAATGTCAAACCTTAACCCATTCATATCAGTGTGACCTTGATCAAGAGGAGCTGAATGTAGACTTTTGAAGTGGGGGAGAGGAGCAGGTGATAGAAAAAGGGTTTTACAGGGTAATTTAATGGGTAAAGAATCAATAGACAGGACCTTGCAGCGCTGCATTCTGTATTGTGCTCATACTCTCCTGGACTTTGAAACCTTTGCTGCAGAACTAATTCAAAACACAGTAAACCACTGCATTTAGCTATCTCATTTTCATGCAATGCAAGTTTGAAGCAAGTAAAACAAATGGATCTTAGTAGTCATTGCCTTTGATGGTAGTTTCTGTGCTGAAAGTTCTCCTTGCTTCAGAGCAGAAAAGTGTTTTGAAAAAAAGTGAACTTTTTCCTTTAGGGGAGAAAATGCCTTAATTGAACAGCAGATACTAAAAAAGCCACAAGAGCTGAATAACCTGAAACTGATGTTCTACTTCCTATAAATTCAGGCATCTGTCATTCATTTTATACCAAGGTTAATTCATGCACAGACCTTCTGAGAAGTAATTATCTTTCTGTTTACTCAGACAGGTCAGCTCCATGGATCTTAACTCACAGCTATCATTTGCAATCTGCTGTGTAGTTTTCTCACTATTTCAAACCATTTTTATATTGACCTTTAAGGCAACAAAATAAGCACACCAGTGTTGTTCTGTAACTTTAAATTTACTGCATTAACTAGTTCATGGTATAAAAAAGGCCACTAACCCATCCATTAGAACTGATCATGCTCTTTTGAAATCAATAGCAAAATCCACAGTAATCTCAGCTGGTTGTGCTCAGACACTGGAAATTACTTTTATTCACAAAATCATAGAATAGCAGAGGATGGAAAGGAACTATGGAGATAATCTAGTCCAACATGCTGCTCAGAGCATAGGGTGCCCAGGACCATGCTCAGATGGGTTTTGAATATCTCCAGGGATGGAGACTCCACAACATCTCTGGATAACCCATTCCAGTGTTCAGATACTCTCACAATAAAAACAACAACAGCAACAAATTTTTCTTGTGTTCAGATGGATTTTCTGTGTTTTGATCTGAGCCCATTGACTTTTATCTTTCACTGGCCACCACTGAGGTGAGTCTGGTTCAGTCTTCTTTACTCCTCCCCATTGGGTATTCATACACATGCATAAGATCCCCCTGAGCTTTCTCTTCTCCAGGCTGAACAGCCCTAGTTCTCTCAGTCTCTCCTGACGTTAGAGATTCTCCAGCGTCTTAATAATCCTTGTGGCCCTTTGCTGGATTCAATCCAGTATGTCCATGTCTCTCTTGCACTGGGGAGCCCAGAACTAGATCCAGCAATCTAGGTGTGGCCCCACCACTGTTGAACAAAGAAGAAAGGTTAGCTGTCTTGGCTTGCTGGTGACACTCTTCCTAATGCATCCCAGGAGGCTGTTAGTATTCCTTGCAAGGAGGGCATGCTGCTGGCTCATCATTGCTGTGTTATCCACCAGGACCTCGAGGCCTTTTCTGCCGTGATCGACAACAGATTTTGGCAAAATTTTTTAAAGATGCATTGGGAAGTAGGAAAATAAAAGATTTTAGAAGTATAGTGGTTAGCAGCACATTTTTCTCCAGCTCCAAACGTAAAAAAAAAAAAAAGCTGGAACTAGGAAATTAATAAAACGTTTAAGCTTAATGTTCAGCTTAGGCTGTTATTTCAATGTGAATACAAATTGCCTGGTGTTTGTTTTAAAACTTATGCCTACCTATTCTGTTCCATGCATCTATTTCCATCCTGTAATTTAGTTTGCTAGAATTTTTCTTCAGGGAAGTAATTCAAATAAATGCATGCTTTTTTAATGCAAAAGACAAGATAAGTAATTGGCTTAAAATTATGTAGATATAAGCCATTGCCTGTCAAACTAAGACAATATAGATTGCTGCTTGTCAAGAGAGGGAAGGGAATGCCTTTGTAGCTCCTCTACCTGATTAAGTTTCATAAAATAATCAGGAATGCTTCTCTACTGGAAATAAAAGTTACTTTTTGAACTTAATTACATATCAATACTAGATGACATCAATTAATTTCTAACAACCTGTAATGCACTTTTAACAGAAATCCTAATAACCTGTAATTTGCTAAAAAGGTAATTTGGCTTCTAAATTAAATTTTAATTATTTTAAACACATCCCTTTGATATACAGCTAATACTGCAAGTGCCATGACTTTTTTTTCCTAAAATGAATTTATATTGAATTTCTCAAGATACACTTACTTTTTCTTGTAAATATTTCAAAAGTTTCTTTGTTATCTTTAGTAGATTGCTATGGCTACTGACATTTTTTTTTTTTTCAGTAGTAACACATATGGAACAGAAAACAATGGGTGCCGTTTAGTGAGTGCTCAAAATCCATCACCAATGACATTGCTCTGTGGACCCTTTTGACAAGATTGGTATAGGGATATTAGGTCCCTGTGATATCAGGGACCTCTGAAGTAGGTATAAGATACTTGTGTGTTTGTGTGGGAGTGGAAAGGAGGTGTTGGAAAAAGTTCCTCCAATGCATTGTGACATTCTCAAAGCTTTCTTAGGATTTGGGCTGAGAATTTTCTAAGCAGTTAAGCGAGGAACAAATCCTCACAAGACTCCTTCTGTTAATATCAGTCCAGTTAGGACCCATTGAATAAGAGGAAGAAGAATCATTTTAAAGGACTGCTGCAAAAACGTTGTTTTCATTTCAGGCTGAAAGGTTAATTTTGTTCCAGATATTCTGAAATTGATGAATGCTTTTACTTAAAAGCAAGAGACTTGGATTTTCTAATTCATTTATTAGTTAGAGCCTTTACACATTTCTCCTTTATCCTTTTCAAAATCTGATTGAATTCTTAAACCTAGCAGGTCCAGGTATTGCAGTGAATTCCTTGACTTCCTTTATTTGGTATTCTCGATATAACCTTTTTAATATTTCAAACCACCAACAATTCCCAAGGACATATCTAAGTAGGGAGAGTGTTTGTTGGGTATGGATTTGATCAAATTCAATCATTTCCTGGAAGGTAATACTTTCCTTCAAGGTGCTGTTGATGAGAAAATAAATGAGAAGCTTCTAAAGCCTTCACAATTATTTTGCTTTGGAAGTACTCTTGTTTTATTTATAAGTGTATTATTTATAAGAGGCAAAACATTTTGGCAAGTATTCCATATGAGACTTCTACTGACCAAAGACATGAGAATTGTTTATGGTATATTTAATCCTACACCAACAGTTTCCTAGTTGTTTGAAAAGAATATCTTAGAATATTAGTTCCTTACTGTAGATCTCCTACAGTAGCTAAATTTTAAAGTCCACTCTAAGCTTTGCAATTTTGTATAATTTTTGAAGATTATGTATTTTCTCTTGTAAAATCCCAACTGCAACGTACTTTTAAGGTTTAGCCTTTGAATACTCCATTTTTGTTGCTGCTGTTTTGTTTTACATAATTACTGTTGCAAAGATTATCACATAACCTCTCCTCATTAGTAATCAGTCAAGATTTTCCTATCACAAAAGCAGGCTCTGCACAAACTCAGCATACAATGCACAACTTGCATTTTAATGTACATGTGAACAAGATCCTGTGAAGCCTGATAGGCCTTAGATGCAAAAATGAAACCATACCTTGTTTGTGGGATCAGTGTTTCCAAATAGTTCAGGAGAAGGTCTCTGAAGGCATAGAATATATCTGGGCTGGCATGTTATTCTGGGGAGGGAGAGTGGAAAGATGGCTGTTCAGAGTATTTTTGTCCTTTCTGATAGAACCTCATGAGGGTCATGAAGCTTAGTTTATTGGGTAGCAAAATCATGTCTAGACTCTATTTAATCAGGGAGGGATACTATATATAAAGCCTTCTCATTACGAACTAAAATGGGAGAAAATTATTGTAATGTAGTAATAGTGTTTTATGATATTATTTTATTCTGTGCTAAAGTCTAATTCATAAAAGAACGTTTTAATTGCATGGCAAAACAATAAAAATGTTTACAAGAATTCTCTGGCAATTAAGAGGCAATTGTTAAATGCGAGCAAGAGGGCCCAGATTTTCATTGAACTGCTGAATAAAGACCCACTCCAAAAGTAGTTTTAATTTTGTTGAAGCATGTAGAAATTTTGAAAGAATGCACATGGTTATCAATTATT
>VXAL01005669.1:0-26973 GCA_013399475.1 Chauna torquata | reverse complement strand
ATTTTTTCCAAATTAACAAGTTGCAGTTTTTCTTCCTTATAGTCTTTCATATCTCCCCAGATTCCTCTACATTCATGAAGTGTCAAGTTAGCTAATTTTATTTAACAATTTGAATAGACTATTTCCCCTTGACATTATTCACACACTTAAACTCATAAAGAAGAAAATAATAGCAACTGCAGCACCTGAAAGGTGATCACTTACAGGCTGTGTTGTACGACCTTTCTAAAGAAGAACGTAATAAGTCTATTATATTGAAACAATGAAGTGTGTGGGCCTAAAGCTCAAGAGAAATAAGTGCTGCCTTTGTCATAGTCATTCAGGGCTCATCAGAAAAAATTAGCGAGCAAGTTAGAGATCCAGATAGAGAGAAAGTAGCAGCCAGTAAGGCAGCACAAATTCCTGAATTTATTTTGGAAATTAAAGAGTTATTACAGTGATTCACTGTCTAATAGCATATAGGAATTTTTTGATGAACTCTTTGCAGAAAATGGAGATTCTTGAAATGGAAGCTTTTCATACAGAATTTTGCTGAGGGAGAGGAGGGAAGGCAGAAACTAGATGATGGAGGCAGTTGGCAGAAAGTCGGGTCAGTTCCTGCTGGTCTGCTGCTCCTAGTTACCAGTCATTGGCATTGGCAGCCTTGGCATCCCTTGACATTCATCTCCATGCAGCTCTCTGATCTCAAGGATCTTCCTGCCAGCCAGGATCTTCACCTTCTGCTTTCTAGGTCCCCTTCTCCCTTCTGAGACCATTTTCTTTTGGCACCAGCACTTCCTTCTTGGCCTCCAAGCCTACTGTTTACTGAGTCTAAACAATCTATGTGCAGAAGCACAGCATATGATCAGCCATCTAACTCATGGTTCTTCTTCATGTTTTCTTATTAGTTGGAGGATTCAGGATCTCTAGGTATCACAAAAGTTTACAACCAGCCCACACCAGCTGCAGCTAGCAAGTAGCAGTCTTCTGCCTGAGAGTTCAAAAGCTCAGTTTCAGGCATTCACCCCTCCAGACATGCACCAATTATCTACTGCCTGCTAGGATTCAAAAATTAAGCTGTTTTTCCACTTACAAATTTGGAAAGTCCATTTCCAACTCTTGTTTTAAAACTTCTTGAACCCAGCTATCCCCTCTCCCTGATGGGGTCTCTAATCTCTGGTCTCTACCTGGATGGTGTGAAATCTGGGAACATTGTTGAAGATCTCAGGCCTGTTGGATATGAAGTGAGAACAAATGCATGAAATCTTGAATCCCACTCCAAAATAGAATTTCAATTTTTTCATTAGTCTATGCAGAGATCTCTGAAAGAAGACCTGCTTCCTGGAGCAAATCATGAAAAATGAAAGCATTTGATATTGCAGCAAAGTATAAAAAGTGGGCTTCCATTGTCTTGGATAACCTGTAAGGCATGCCAGTGTTTCCTTCTCTACTGCCAGTGGGTATGCTCAGATGGAAGTGCAGAGAGCAGTAAGCGTGGACTGATGGTCAGTCAAAGCAAGGTGAATAATGCTTGAAGACACCTAATGGATACTGTAACTTGCTATGTTCTGAGTGAGGTGGACTGCCTGGGTACATTATGGGTATAAGAAGAAATTACAAAATGGTCCTACGGATTACCTGGCTGTCAGCTTTTGACTGACAATAAACCACTCACTTGACTGAAAAATAGCAAGAATGGATTCCAGAGAGATACCAAATTATTATTCTTCAATTTGTGGACAATAAAAGACCATGGAAGAGCCATGGTACAGTAACTGCTTCTGCCTTGTCTAGACTCTCTCTGAATATTATTATTATTTCACATTAGATTTACAGAAATGTCCAGAAACCCTGACTGGAAAGTCATAAATAGGTAGTCTCTGTCCCAGAGAGCTTGCAATGCAAAGGGAAAGAGGCAATGGTTGAGTGTGATGAGAGAGTGGAGAAGAAATATGAGAGGTAATGAAGATGAGCTCATGCAGTGATATTAGAGAGTTGTGGCTTTCTGTTGGTTTCAGCTGCACAGATGTATTTCTGAAATAACTTTGCTGGAGTCTTTTTAACTACAGCAGAGTGAAATTGGTGTGGGGTCAAAATCAGAATCCTAGTTTCAGGTGTGACACACAGATCAGTGATCCAGTCCTCTTAACTGTGCAGAGGGCACACATTTGTAATTTGACAGAGGATTTGCAAATTTGGAGAGACATTTCCAAATCTCAGTGATGTACTGCTTATCCCCCTGGGTCACTGACAGTCTAAGACTTCCTGGGTACTTAATGATGACATGCAACAGCAAAATATATCTTTTTTTTTTTTTTTAATGTATTTAAAGCTTTTTTATTAATGGAATAATAAGATAATTTTTTTGCACAATTTTTTATTCATCCGAGAGGAAAAACAGATAAATGTAGCCTTGCTACAGTGTTAGCTAGAATAAGTCTGAGACTATGTTCCTCAACTAATGTGCTCACACACAGTATGGGACTTTTCACATCTCATTTCTGTAGTAGATGAGATGGAAAATTAATTTAGAAACAAAATCAAATAAAAATATAGAATCATTTTTGCTTTATTAAAAAAAAATGCTTGAAAAAATAATGACATTGCTGGTAAAATAAAGGTTTCATGGCCTAGCCCATAACCCCAATCAACCTACCTGACCCAGGTAGCATAAGACAAGGCAAAAGGCAATTTAATATTCATCTTAGACTATATTACTAAATCCTTTTACAACTGTAATTAGAATACAGCTAGTAACTGGTCTGTTTCGTATCTGTCATGAAGAAAATGTCTGTGAGTAATATAATTGCTGTAATTAATTTATTTTTAATTTGATTTCTTTTGCACCAGGAAATATGACACGGAATAATACATCTTGATGAGCAGGGACATCATGTTTTGAAAACCACTAAAAACCAGTTGTGAACAAAACTGGCTTTTAATACACATAAAAGTACCACTGTGCACAGATTAAGACTCTGCTAGGGCATGTTTTTGTCTTTTTGCTTTAAAAAACATACTTTAGCCTGGATCATAGATTCCTAAACAGTAACATATATGCCACAGTTGGCTTGTAAGCCACCTCCAAGTCATCTGTACAAAGACAATAGCTGCCTCTGTTGGCAGTGTTACTTGCTACTTCCACTGCTCATGCTCAAGGTCCTGCAGGCCTTTGTTTCCTAGGTCTTTTTTTTTGTGATGGATTCCTGTGTCAGATTATAAGAGTCCAATCTTGGTTTTAGCTGATCTTCCTTAGCCTGCTAAGCTTTATTAGAAGCTGTCTTAATGTAAAGTGTAGATGAACTATAGCCAGATGTATTTTTCTTACGGGGTTTCTCTTCTCCAAGGAGTAATTGATGACAGAGAATGTGACATTTCCTCCATTCTCAAACCCTCCTAAACTCCTTTCTCCTCTTGGAAATTCAAAAGGTCTCGTGTCTGCTTTCCTCTTCTATTTTCTATGCATTTGAAAAGATACCTGCTTTCTCTCTGTGCAATGACACCTGCTCCTGAACTTTGAAAAATCCATTTCTTGTGTAGGCACATGCTACACTTTCCACTCCATACTGAGATGTTAATTAAACTAGAGAACAAGCAACTTCAAAATAAATTATTTATATGAAAGCTTTCAGTTATCCATGCAAGTTTTTCAGCAGAGGAAGCTTTGACCGATCATATGAAAAATCCACAAACAAACAAACAAACAAACAAAATAACAACTTGCACACACACAAAAAGAGAAAACATATGAAGTAACAGTGCTGATTAAATTTCATAATAAAAAAAAAAATCAAATCTTGAAATAAAATCAAACATTGCTAACCTGAACTTCAAGTATCCAAAATACCCCACTGCATGATGGAACTTCTGTCATAGACAAAACATTTCTCTTCCACATGGTAGCCTAAAGCAGGCCACTAATTTCCTACAAGAAAAATCTAACAAATCAGGCAAATACTTGGATCTTTCCAGAACTGAATTCCTAATATTCTGGATCCAGCCTATTACATCTGGAGCTGGTGTGACCAAATGCAGCTTGTAAGTAGCTGGTCTCAGAAACTGGAAGAGAGGCAGGGTGTTCTCCCCTATTGGCCCAAGAGCTCACTCTGAAAATATACCTAAAGAAAATGGAAAATGTAAAGTTGAAAACAGGTGGAAGTTGGAAGAGGAAGCTATTAAAATCAATGTATCTGGATGCAGTCTGTGACTCATGAAATCCCTAGGTTGTTGATTGTTCATTGGAAGCCAGCAGGATACTCCGAGGGAAATATCACTCTGTGCCTTTCCTGATTTTTAAATGATTTCCTTAAGCATTTTCTATTTGTCATTGCCACTGACAGGCTACTGGGCCAGCTGAATCCAACGGCTACATCCATTCTGGTTAAAAACAACAACAACGAAACATGCCAGGGACAGTTTATTGTGGCCAGCTGGCACGATACAACCTATGCCCATACCATTAACTCTCTTACCCACTAAAAGAGCGTGGCCATTTTCAGACAGTCTGTTGGAAATGACTCCTGGCCCATATTAACTGGTAAAGCATGCCCAGGTTTCATCTGAGAGGTTGCTAGCTCACACAGGGACCTTGCTAACGGTTTAATTGTTAGCATGATGGTGGGTTAGTGCTCAGGCAGGAGCCCTAGTACTGTTTATTTTCCTTCTTAGGAGGTTGCCGATGTGCCACTGAAACCAAGTCAAACCAAGTCAAACCAAACCAAACCAAACCAACCAACCAACCAACCAACCAACCAAAATGCTCCTCTCCTTCTCTGTTGGCTTTTACTCATACACTTCTATTTGTGCTAATAGGTTCAGCAACAAGAAAAAAAAACCAGAGGATTTATCATCCTTCTTAAAAAAAAAAACACCACACATTAGAGAATATGTTTCCACCTCCTGTCGGAGACCACTGCCACATAAGTTGACCTTGCTACCCCACCCAGACAATGAAAAGTCCTGTGGTTGTTCAAAGCCCTATTCATCTAAATTATGTTACTGTTTCTCTTTTATGTGGCTAAATTAACGGAAAGGGCTGCCCAGGGAAGTGGTGCAGTTGCCATCCCTGGAGGTATTTAAGAAATGTGTTGATATAGTACTTAGGGACATGGTTTAGTGGTGGACTTGGTAGTGTTAGGTGATGGTTGGACTTGATGATCTTATGGGTCTTTTCCAACCTAAACGATTCTATGATTCTAAATTGTGTGAGTATATTAGTTATGGATTATTTTAGAAGAAAGAAACCACTTCAGTGGTATCCCAAACTATTTTGTAAGGGTGCTCTTGGCAGTATCTGTGAATATCAATTCTCCAGCTGTCCATTTTTTTTTTTTTTGGCCCTGAACTGCCCTTAGAAATATCCCAAAAGCATTCTTAACAGAGCATTAGAATGGAAATATCCCAAGAGCCTTCAGTCTTGACACCTCGGTCTGGGAGGTTTACTGTAGGAGTGGACTGTCTCTGCCTGGGAGCATTTCTTCTCTGAGCAGTCACAATAAAGGAAAATATGGCACAGAGTGAAGTGGGATAGTCAATATCTTCATATCGTGTCAATATGTTATAGTACCCTCACACACAGTAGTTTTATATGTTGGCATATGGAGGGCAGTTGGCCTGACATCGCTGTGATTTTCAGCTTCCAATATCATATTTTCTTTCTGCTCTTTTTCTGTTAGTAATATGGTCCTTTTCATCTCCTTTTCCTTGCAGCGCTTTTTGATAATACTTCTACTACATCCAGTATTGCAATACAAGTTGGTTAAATCCCAGAATACACAGAGTACAAACAATCCCCGGTGGCTCAAAATTTAGTGGGAAAACATTGCCTGTTTTGCTCTGTATTAAAAAAGAGAAGTTATTATACAGATGGATTAACATGATCAGGTGTCTTGTAACCTTTCCAAGAGAGATGGCAATCTCCATACATTGGATGGGACTTACCTAGAAATGCAATTTCTTTTGCTAACTGATCTATTTCAGTAAAGATCAAGGAATGATTCAAAAGTCACTCACACCAGGTGCAGCCTTAAAAATAATTCAGATTGGTATGTAAAAACATCAGTATAGTCAATTCTGGTGACCTTTAAAATGGCTATAGATGTTCATTTTGAATCGTTGTAAAGGTGAAGTTTAAATAAATATATAAATTGGTGCCACACATATTCCATCTTACAGGGGTTGTGATTCTTACATAAACCTTGGTTCATTAGTTTTTCATGTTTTTAATTCATTGAATGATTAATTATTTAGTCTTCTGCTTTTGCAAATGCTTGATTATCTAATGAAAAATAATGTAGAGAGTCTGGACTGAATCATTCTTTATGGAGGAGGAGAGGTGTTAATTTAATCTTCCTTTGTATGATCATGCAATTAAATCAGGCAAAGGTGAACCACAACTAAATTGTCAATCAGAAAACACCTTTGCAGGTACTTTACTGTCTAGTGAAACTTTGTCTGAGAAGGGATGACTCTCAACATAGAAATCTGTTGATTTAAATTACAGAATACTGAATAAGAGATTTTTTAGCCTAGGCTGAAATCTGTTTTTCTTTTTCATTTAATATATAGGAGCCTGAAAAGCAGCTGTATCTTAGTATCTTGGTGCCTATTTGCATATTAAAATAAAAATGACTAACCTAATTCCACCTTTCATTTATATATGTTCAATTTTGGACATATAAATGCTCCTTGTGTTTATCCTATATTTCCATATGCCATTACCTCTTGTCACATAAAGTGTATTTGCCACTTGTGACATTCATGATCAGACTGACTTTAATAAAAGCAATTTAATAGGTTTGAAATTTATTTTTAAAATCCTAGTATTAGATTCCTCCAATTTTTTTTCTGATTGCTAGGTACATTTTCACTTACTATATTTCACTTAATTTTCATTAATGCAACTCAGAAAGTCTTTCCAAGAAAAAAAAATGAAAACCAACAAAACAGTTTTACATATCACACATACAAAATTTTTTAGACGTTAGTTTTTCTGGTGGCAAAAAGGAAATATGTTGCATGTGGGCAAAGAGGTATCAATTTCTAGAGGTAAAAAGAACCTTAAAGATTAGCACAGAATTGTGTAAGAAATACTGTGTCTCCCAGCATTTTGGGATGCAGTTTTGTGATTTTCATTTTTCTGGATGCCATTAGTTTCCCACTTCTTTGGTCTTGTATAATACAACACTCTGTGTGTTTAATATACAAAGCTTGTATATTCATTTGTCTCTTCTCAGGTGTGAGAGAGTATGTGTGCTTTGGGTGTGTAAATCCAAGTTTTGGATAAGCTTCAGAGGGCTTCTAAGGGATGGATAGACTACCTTTGATAAATACATAGTTCATGTCACCATATAATAATTTAAAATACCGATATTTTTGTCTGGTGAGACAAAATTATTCTTCTATAGGTTTTTGTTTCTATAGCTTTTTTTGTGCAGGGTCTATGTATTCATATTTCTCTCTCCCCATAAATTAGATTCTCTATTTTTTGTATTTCTGTTATTTTTTTTTTCTTTTCTTCCTTTTTTTTTTTCCCTGCCTCACAGCTAGTGATTTAACTGTTGTGATATTACAGAATCACAGAATGGTTGAATTCTGTGGTAATATTCTGTACAACTGTTAATTTTTGGAATGCTGCATGGGGTAGTCACTGAAGTTTACATACAGATAGCTGAGGAGTGTTATCTCACTTCTCTCTCTGTATTGTATAGTTCATAGTAATGTGTTTTTCAAAAATTTAGAGAATCTTTAGGATCTACATAGCATTTCAAGCTTCTTTCTCCTGAGTTACCTTTAAATGTGAGTATTCATGTATGGGAGTCCTGAGAGACACGACAGACAGAAGTTTATGAGAGTTTAAAATAGTCACTGACAAAGTTTAAAATAAATGTATATTGGTCTAAAGGTAGACAACTGCACTTTAAGGGCTAGACTTTCTAGGTGACAGTCATCCCACCTACTACAGCTATCTGGAATTTAGGTGTATAAACTAGTAATCTTGGTTTTCTCCATAGTGAAGGAAGAGTAATAGAATTACTTTAAAAAATATTCATCCTAACTATTTTGTATACATTTTAGAGTGCAATAAATTCCCCTTTGGAAGGGCACTGTGTTCCACATAAACATGGTGTTTGTTTGCCATCTTCATTACTAACCACTATTACCTTCTGTTTGGTAAGTGGCACAACCTACATATTATCATTGCTTCTCTCCATTGTACTATTTTGCATCATATGTTATTTGTCAGTGTATCATGCATTTCTTACAATTTTTAATTTGATATGAAACTTAGGAAAAGAATAGTTCATGAAAGGTATTAATTTTGGCAATAACTACACTGTTATCACTCATGTTTTTTAGTATCTGGTTTATTAATAGAGATGTTAAATTCCAGTCATTTTTTCAAAATTATTTGAAGTGAAAATTCTTTAATGAATGCAGAGTAAACGTATAATAGTTGTAAACTTTTATTCTAGATAAGATTTCTGATAGCATTGGTTGTTCAGTAAAATTACCCTGAACATCTAACCTTCCACACAGCGTTGAATTTCTTTTAAAATTCCAACAAAGGTTCAGGCAAGATAAGAGCAAGAAAAAGTACGTCAACTATACATATGTGCCTCTTCCCTTCCTTTTGCCATAATGATAGCACCATTTTTTATTTTTATGTGTACAATTAGCAAATAATTCTGATACTATAGAAAATATAGTGTTAAAGAAAAGTCCAAAGGAAGTTTGGAAACAAAAGACATTAGCCTGAGATGATACCTGAATTACAGAAACTGTACACGTCCAATGCAAATGGACCTGAGACGCTGTCTCAGGCTCCATGCATCTCAGAAAGGTGGACTATTTTAGGGCTGTGCACTCAGTGGTATCTTGAATGAAATGTTGGCCACAAGGAAAAGCCTTGCAGAATCATGCATTGAAAATGTAGGTGGGTGGCCTATGCAATAGCCTCACGGATAAAGAGGTCCACTGCCGCCAGAACTTTAATGGCTTTTAGTACGACTTTTCTGAGTCTTTTCCCTCCTATGCTAAGTACATGCAGACAGCACATGCTGGCAGCGAGCTCAGCACACCAGGTTACGTCGTCCCTGGGTGGAGATTTACTTGGCTACCACCGAAGTTGCAGGCAATGGGATGCAGCAAGGTGGACTGAGCATGGAAAGAGGAACATAAGGCAGAATTAAGGGATCCCAACATCCTGGGACTGCATTCATAAGGTGAGTAGTAAGAATTAATTGTTTGAATACTTTGGTCCTTTTCTCTATGATGAAACAGAATTGAAGCTCTATGAAGATTCTCAACATCTGAAAAGCATCAAAGCTCCCACGTAAGCATGTGCATCAACAATGACAGTATAACAGCGACCTTAATCTCAGAATTTTTTAATTTTTCAGTACTTGATTTTGCAACCTTAACATTTCTAAATACCTTTTGGTGTGCATGAACATAAATAAAAAATGCTGATGTATTTCCAACAGAAGAAAAAGGTGGATGTGTGTAGTAAATTCTGCTTGCTTGTTCTCGTTCATTTTGATCTTGTAGAATCTCTTGAGAGGCTTCTGTTTTCTTCCTGGAGAACTGATAAAATCATGTGGTATTTTTGTCTAACATTCTTAATGGCAATACTTTACATTTAATGAATTTCCAAATGTAATCTTTCTTATGTTTCCCCCCTTTTTTTTTCTGGTGTTTCTGGAAAACTTTATTGATATGTCCTGGAGAGGTTGCTTAAGCATTATGTTGTGTTCAGATACAGAATGTTTTCTATAAATAATTCAGTATTACCTGGATCCTATAACAGAAGTATTTTCATCCTTGACATTTTCTATGGATGGATATATATATTTTGATTCAAATTAACATCTAAATTTCACACCTCTGGGAAAGAGAAAATCAGAGAGAATGCTATCTGATAGAAATTTGACATAGTCTGGTATAATCACGTTCAGCAAACTGCGTATCGGACAAACCGAAAAAGAGAAAGGTGCCTGAGGAGGATTCTAAGAATAACGACAATGTTTTCTATATGTAGAGGGAAACAGAATATCAGTTTAACCAGATTTACTTAAGGGAATATAATATTTTGAGTTTAGGAGAGGAAAAAGAGAAGGAATTAAACCTCAACATAAGTTCAAGGTGAACTGAGAAAATAAAAGGTATCCTCATTATTTGAATATTACTGGAACATAGAAGAGTTGTATTTTGAATCTGGAGTGTGAGAGGACAATTACCCGGTTGAGTTGTCTGCTTGGAATAGGGAGAGCTGCTATCATTTCTGTATGATGTTGGGCTTATGCCTATTTCTCTCTGTGGCTATTCTAAAGAGAATAATATCACTTACTAAACTCTACAGAGTAAAACTTGCGGGCTGTTCATCTTCCAGGATAATTAGGATTTGCTGCATGCTGGAGATAATGGTGATTCCAATATATTAACTCTTTTCTGTGTAGAAATGTCCCAAGCAAAGGAAGGGATCTCATCAGCCTGGCTTGCTCTGGAAGGTAATGCCTTTCTTTTCTTGAACTGTGTTTGGAACCACACGTCATAATAAAAAATATAATTACATTCACTCTAATACTAGAATGATATAGGTGTTCCCAAAAGGCATAGAAAGAAACTCTGACAGCTTTTTTTTCGGCCTGATGATATAACATTGTTGAAGAGATTTCTAATCGATGAGTAAAGTAAGTAGATTTTGGAACTGTATTTAAAACCGGGTCAGTAAAATATAGCAAAAACTATGCAATGGTTCTGAAGAAATGCTTAAATAGGTAAAATGGACTAATAATAACGTTGCTAATTTCCAATGACCAGAAACAGTACACATAACAAATGCTTCCATAATGTAAGTAATGAAGCACTGCATGTTGTTTACTGCATGCAAATTATCTGAGAACGTTGTCTTAGATAACAGCCCTTTGTTTCTGATCTTTAATTTCTCAGAATTAATTCAGCTTTAAACACTTCATCCCATGTTTGTTGAAGTCAAAGTTGTAAGAACAACATAGTTGGAAATAAAACCATCTTTTGATAGCTCTTAACAGGTTACCCAAATGTCTTTTGAAGATACTTAAAAGGGCAACAAGAAAACATGACAGTAGTGTTTTGAAACACTGATGCAAATTCCATGCTGTGCTGAAAGCTCTGGTAGCCTGATTTCTAAAGTGTCTGTTACAATCTAGATTTGATTTGCTAGATCAAATTACTAGATTTAGAAAAAGCTGGATAGGGAAAAAATGTAGAGAAAAGAATAACAGCAATAATAATAAAGCCCCTTAGGGCTTTGGGTTTACATCAGAGGGTTTGGGTATAAAATTGCAAATGAAGCAATACTTGAAGGAGAAAAGTATTAAGAATATGCTGGGAGGAAATATTAAGTGAATTAATGAAAGGACCTTTTGACTGATTAACTATTACCCAGTTAGAAGAAACAACTTCCAAATCTAAAATGAAGGTAATGTGATTAATAAAAAAGAAAATGATTACACTTCTTATCAGCCTAAAGGCAATGTAAATGTAACGGTGCACTTGGTGCTTTGATGATGTTGTAAATTGTTTATCTTGGCTTGCAGTGAGAAGCCAGGCACAGAGAGATTTTATGCAAAAACTGTGTAGTGAAATGGAAAAAGAAGAACAATAGCTGTAGGGTTAATACAATGTTCCTTTGACTAATCAAGTTCCTTGTTCAATGTTTGAAGAACACAAGTATTTCAGTGACTTTCTCCCAATGCCATGTGGCAGATGGTAAATTTGGAGGTGAAAATGAGGAAGAGCACATACTAGTCACCTCTTCTGATAGACACATCTGGCCACAACATTGTGGTATAAACTCTTCCAAAGCCTAAAATCATCTGTCAGTGAATTAAAAAAACAAACAAACAAAAAAAAAAAACAATAAATTAGGCAAGAGAAATGGAATAGAAAAGCCTGACTGAGAATGACGTTTGGTTGTGTGTGTGCAGTTCTTTCATTGGAAAGGTGTTGTTTTTTTTCTGGCTTCAGAGACAGCAGTGTGGTGACTGCCATTTTGAGATGCAAAGTGCCAAGCTGAGTCAAATCTGTCTCAACGTTCAATTCTATTCTTTCTTGAATAAAAACACTGCTTTTAGGTTTGTGCAAGATCAGTTCTTCTGAGCATGTGAATAAAATATTATCTTATTTCAGAAGGAATTTAATTTCAGCAAAGATTGAATTTCTCAGTAAAAACGTGTAACAGACAGAACAGCACGTTCCAAAAACTCTATTATCACAAAAAACTGGCAAAGCTTTTGAGTTCTTGGTGTAATATATTGTGAATGTGTGGGCTGATGAGTGGGCCGGTGGATGAAATTTAGCTTTCTTATTCTTAATTAAATTATTGCATATTTTAAGGCTGAGTCAAATTTCTTTAATATATTTTGAGCTATTTCCTCAGTGCTGTCTAGATGGTCTTGAAACTTACCTAAAACTGTCAGAGAGTTAAGGATCTCTGCATTGTTCTGAAAACACAGATCAGTAAATCTGAGAGAAGAGCTTTAATAAACAATTTATTTCTTCATGACTATAGCTTTTTTTTTTCCCTGTAATTTGGAGATCACTATCTAAATTCTTGACAAACTATCAGATTTTTTTAAAATTTATTGTTTAAATGAAAGCTGTAGCAAGCTTTCACTGCACCGAATACTTTAAACGTACAGAATGAAATTGCCTTTGGTCTCTCAGTTATTCCCTGTTGGCCACGCTTTATCCATAGTTTTGGAATGTACAGGAGGCACATTACCAACCTGTGGCAGGGATCAATAATTAGGAGCACTACTAGTCTGGTGAATTCATGAGATATGGAGACAAATGCAAACAGGTCCAGTTTCCTTATTAGCAGTACTTGCTTCTCTCACTGCTTGGCTGAGATGTTTGCGCCACGGTGGAAGCCAGCCTGTGAGAAATGGTCCTATTGCTCAACATGATCAAACATCTCTTCATTCAGATGCAAGCCATGGGATTAGTCTTACGCTATCTCCTTTTCCTTTGTCTCTTTACAGTAAATAATTAGTTCACAAGACTTGTGAAAGAGACTTCTCTCTGGCTTTGCCATTTTCAGAATGGCAAAACCATTGCATTTTCTCAAATGATTGTCAGACCATGTGTTCTGTCACCCTAACAGAGGTAGTTGCAGTTCCTAACCTGTGTGTATATACTCCCCAGGTGACTCACATATGCACATGAATTTGCATCTTTTGAGTACATCAGATTTACTATAAATTTACAGGTCATCAGCACAACACCCATTTGGGATGTCTAATGCATCTAGGAAACAGCAACCCTGTCTCATTCTCTTTACATCTGCCCTGAGTCTGCTGCATCCAGATCACCAGCATAGCCTATGGGGAGATATGTCAGGTATACAGTGTGCTGGGTACTTCATCAATGATCATGCTTGGACTTAATTATAGGGCCAAGTTTTCAGATTCCACCTGGGAAAAAATTTTGGTCAGGAAAAAAAGACAAGTCCAGAAAACACGTCTAGCAACACAGTTGTTTCAGGAGTTGCCATTTTCTGTGAAGAAAATTGGGACAGCATGTACTGTGCACAGTTTTGAGTGTGGGTCAGTGCTTAATGGGCATGAATAAACCTTACTGATGTCTGTGTGTGAGTCCAAGGAAGCCTGAATTATTTATCATGTGCCAGTGTAATTAGTGTCATAAACATGAGTTAAACAGTGGCACACTGTGAAGCAAAATCCCCAGCAACCAGCTGATGTCATTGTGGATTAGTAGTATTGATTCACAAGCTCAGTAATGGGCATGTGTTTGACTTGTTAGAGAAGATTCATTAATTACCCATATATGGATCCTGTAAAAATGAGTTAAACTCTCCAGCATGTAATATTCTGCAGTGGCACATTTTTGGGGAATATTTTGCATACCTCTGCTATGTGATAAGAGTTAAGTGATCCAATTTAGAAACTCTGTCCTGTAGTTTTTGGTATTCCTGGCACTTAACATTATGAACACTACAAATACTGTGAACCTAGAACTTCCATGACTGTTAATATCTTGATATTCTGATGTCTACATCACAGCAACACTTTCAATATCCAAAAACACTGCTTCATATTTGTAATACTACATTAAAGTATGACCCAACCCCCAAAAGCTCACCTGTGTGAGAAGTAATTTTTATCTCAAAGTGATCATTATTTCAAAATCAGTTACTGCAACCCTAGCAATACGGTAGGCTGCCTGACCCTAGCCCAGTGGTATCATTTGAATGTCTGCACTCTCATTCTCCATTAAAGCAAGCTGGAACTGATCTAGGTGTTTTTCAGTAAGCATGTTCTCAAGGGTCTCTAGGAAGCTAGGACAGTCATGGTGGTTTGACTTATAAGGATTGCTCCTGGGGGGCAACATGGAGTCAAAGAGCCAGGGTCAAATGGTTTAAAGTAACTCCAAAAGGGTAGAGGGAGCTCTGCAGACGGCTTTGGTGAGAATGGTTCATGACTGAGTTTTGAATTCTCAGGCTTTCCTGACGTGTTACCTCTTATGGATTTGTGGTTCCTTGTGAATATTTTACATATTTTAATTTTGGCACATTTGCATCTTAACATGACAGAATAGAGAGCAGCCTCAGCACTCTCAGAGGTATCCGATTCAATCCTGTGTATGTCCAGTTTACTTAAATGTTTCTTAAATTCCTCTTCACCTACCATGAGTCTGTCACTCCCTCAAGCTCAGTGACTAAGCACAAAGACATTGGAGGCCTGAGAGCAGCCCTTGCCAGTACAGGTCAAGGCAAGGAAGGCTCTGAGTCTTTGCCATGTCCCCTGTCACTAGATTGCCTTCCACTTTTAGCAGTGGGCCAGCATTTTCCCTGGTTTTCTTTTTGCTGCTCATACACCTGTAGAAACCCATGCAGCCCTGCATGTCCTGTGCCACTTCCACCTTTCAGTCAATCTTTGTCCTTGGTAATTCCATCCTCATGTGCCCAGGTAGTGCTTCTGCACTGCTATGGGGCAGCTCCTGCCCACTACCCCTCTATGTGTATCCCTCAGGGCGTGGGCTCATCTGGGCACTGTTCAGCCACTGTGGGCTCTTGCCACACTGTCCTTGTCCCACAAGCTGGGATAGACTGTTCTTGCACATGAAGGCTGAACAGGTCTGCTGAGCACCTTTGCTCTTCAAGGCAGTTTCCGATGGAATCTTGCTGATGAGGTCCCTGACCAAATCAAGTTCTTTCCCCTGAAGTGCAAGGTTATTATCCTATTACTTGCCTTCCTCACTTCCTTCAGCACCTTAAACTCTGCTAATCTCATAGTCACTCTGGGCAATGATGCTATCTTACATCACATCCCCAGACAGTTCTTCCTTATTTGTGATGTGCATCTCCCTCAGTCTGTGGGGCTCCACTATCTGTGTCAAAAAGCTGTCCCCAGCATGCTCCAGAAATTGGATTTCTTGTATCCTAACATGTTGCCCTTCTAGTCCCTCATGAGAGTCAGGGCCTGAAATTGTAAGGGGTTTTTTTTTTTTTTTTTTCCCCTCAATTGGTTTAAAAAGGCTTTGTCTGCCTCCTGTTCTTGATGGGGTAGTCCAGAAAGACGTCCACTAGGATGCTCCCCCCTGCCTCGGGAACAGCAACCAGGGTGTGCATCTCCTGGAGGAGGCTCTGCCACCCCCTGCTGCAGCGTGAGCTCCTGGCACTTGCTGCAGCCAGGAGCCTGGGCAGATGCATCCTTCCCCAGGAGCTCAACCTGGGATGAGGTTTCTGAGGCGACAGATACAGCTGCTCCTGTTGGTGCCGTGTCCTGAGAAAAAAGTCTGTGGTGATGAGGTAGGTCTGGGGTCCAGCCAGGAAGTTGAAATCAGCAATGTGAGGTTAGGATCAGCAGAATACATGGCCAGCCACCAGCACAGCTAAAATACAGATGCAGCAAAGACCTGAGATGAAATGCAGCTCCTGAGCCAAGGTATAGAGGCTCCAGGCAAGGCTTTTCGCAGCTTTTCATATCAGCTTAGATGTTTTCACAGCAATCTGATCTGCGGTTACACAGCTGTGCCGCATCGGTCCTGACACTGCAAGCAGGCAGCTGAAGCCCTGGCATAAGCAGTGAGCAAGAAGCTTCAGAACTGGTTAGTGCATGTTGGGCTGGGGTACAGACAAGGAATCTCTATGAGATCTGCTCAACAAGCAACTTCTCACAGTATTGTTTGGATTCTCATCACAGATCACTTACCTTGTGAACATGAGGTCCGCAACACATTCCTTACTCTTGCACTGTGCTCCAAACAGCACACACTTTTAAACCTTGAGTAGCTGAAGTTGAAGGTCTAATGCCGTGGTGTTTAACACAAAGCTTGTAGGCAATGCTTTGCCTGGGAGATGTTCAGCATTGCTTATAGACACAGGAAATTGATGCTATTGTGGTTAACAGGGGAATAATATGTTGCTGCCTGTGGTATTTTATGAATATTCATACCTATGGACCAATGGTTTAATGTTATTTAACTTCTATACAAAATCAGCTTATTTTCATAAAGTCAGTGTGGAATATTTGTGGAGTTATCATTTTGAAAAATGGCATCCAGATTTTAACAGTTTTGCTATTTTATATCTGGGAAAAAGTTGACAACTATTATAATAATAAATTAATTTTATAATAATATTGTAAACAGTAAATTATAATAATATATCATCTATAATGATAATATATAATATTATATTACCATATTATAGCTATTATACGTTGTTATTGTTAATAACATATATTGTAATAATTATAAATAATACGACAAAATAAATCAATAGGAAAGTACTCAGCCAGGTGTCTTTTTCAGATTTTCATCTTCTAGTTAATAGTGAAAAATGAAATTGGAGAAAACATCTTTTAAATTATATCATCTTTTAAATTATATATATGTAATAAATTGCCAGAAAAGGAATACACTGGTCAGGATGCTGCAATTTACTGTGCAAAACAATGCATATAATCCTGCCATTAAAATGTGTGAATTATGTAAAGTTATGTGGTCTTTTGAAGATTCAGAATCAAGAAGCAAATATTGCTGACAGTGCAGCTTTGTTTCAATAACTTTTGCTCTTCAGCCCTTTGTGGATGGCAAGTTCTGACTTCACAACCATAAAACCTGATTCCCAGTGCTCTGATTGTGGGAAGAGAAGATGACCATCCAGACTCTGTAAAGCTAAGTCAGCACATTAAGTTAGATGGCGACTAATATTCTCTCCGATTAAAACAAAAACAGTTCATGTATCTGATGTCAGGGGAAGTAAACACACTCCAATCAGAGAGTACTTGCACTATCATAGCACGAAAGAAAAAGGCTGGAATTATTTTTCCTGACTGCTGAGTTTCTCTGTTGTATGACTTTCATGTAGGTTGAGTTTTGCTGATGTCATGAACTGATCAGATAACCACCAGGCAGCAGCCTGGCATGAAATTCAAATAGGAGCTGTTCAATGTCAACATCCTGATGTTGACACAAGCAGGGGAAGGTGGTCATTGGGATTTGAAAGAAGGAAGGAGTGACAGGGCCCCATGACAGCTGCCTACTGTGGGTGTAAACCAGCCTAATAGCAGCTTTTTTATGGAAATCAAATGATGCTAACCTAAAAGGGAGGTGAGAAGAGCGTTTCATTCTTAATGCAGTTCAGCCCTGGGAATGAAGATGTTCAGATATAAGAAAAACTTCTGGCTTAAAATAGATGTCAGGACAAATTGTGCTAATTGCATCAACACAGGGTATTTTTACAGTTATCAATACTGTGTTACAAAAATAGTCCTCTAACTTGGCATAGGGAAGGTATAGTGCAGTTCTTTGCCCTAGAGAAGCCCACTCTCTAACAGAAAGGAAACTAAATGGCAGAGAGCAAACGGGTGACAGTGTAAGCAGGTGTGTTAGCAGTGATGTCTCGCTGATATAACAGGGAGCTAAGCCAAACATGCGGAGAAACCCCACAGAATGAGACTGTAGGGTTTTCTGGTTCTTGGCAGATCCTGTCACCAGCCACTGCCTCCTCCTGCTTCCTTGACATGGGCAGCCTCCCTGCAGTACCCAACACAGCTGTATCTGTAAGGTGAATCTCACAAACATCTCTTTTCCCCTAGTTATACATAGTGGCAAGAGCTAGAATGTCATTTAAGCATAGCTCTGCCAAACTACTTTGTAGTTAATGCTACAGAATGGGGAAAACAGAGTAAAAGCTTTCAAAGAACGTCTCAGTTTTATTAAAAAAATATGCAAGTTTTTATTTCCTCTCATCTTCTGCAAAGAACGTGTTTCAATGATCATACTTGAATAAATCCTAAAATATGTTCACTGCACATGCCATTTCACGTACTTAGCCAAGAGCAGTGAAACATTATAACTGATTCATCATCTGTTCCACAGCGAATTGCTTGTTACAGCAAACCATTATAGACTCTGCAACATATGTTGGAGAGTGAGGTACACAGGGTAGAGCAGTGACCTGATTCTCATTTATCTCATGGTCTTTATTTACTGCACTGCAAGTGAAAAACAATCTTACAGCAGGTGTCAAAGAGAAGTATGCAAC
This sequence comes from Chauna torquata, assembly GCA_013399475.1. NCBI lineage: Eukaryota > Metazoa > Chordata > Aves > Anseriformes > Anhimidae > Chauna > Chauna torquata. Next base: position 8,438 of record VXAL01005669.1, on the reverse strand, counting down.
CTTTGTAATGGTCAAGTCGTATAAATGAACTTTGTGTAAATGATAACTTGGGCTGAGATCATCATCACTAAACTTGAAAGAACAAGTGCAGATACTGCCAGACAGTAGAGACAGTATAAACACTGTGTACTTGGCTTCAGTGATGCCACATCATCTTTGGACCACGACCATAACTCACAGATGACAATTTTATGCCTTTCTCCACAACCCTTGCTTCTCTATGTGGGGCTGTCTATCATCTGCCGCTGAGTCTGATGTTTTGGGTTAGAAGTCTTGGGTTTTAATTGCTAAGTTAGCCAAAATACAGCCACCTCACCAGCCTCATAGACTTGTCACAACAGCAATCCAAGTTATACTCTTGACTTCCTCTTTCACCACAAGGATGATCTAGTAAGACATCTTAATGAATCATCAACCACACAATGAGCTGCTATCCTTGTAAAGTGTTTATAGCAATAAAGGGAATTTGGTTGAGGAATCCGTTTCTACTCCTAGCACCTATTGTGTACTTAGTCAGCATCTATTATGAAGGCTGGCTGTGCTTTTGGGAATAGGCCTGGTGAGGCTGATTGCTGTTGTGTCCCCAGGTGACTTCAGATAAATCATACTGCTCCATCTGTGTCTCAGTGAAATAGCACAGTGGAAAGCTTACATTTCTTGTACGAGCCTCAATACCTGCGATCATCTGGGTCACAAGTAATGATATTTAAAGTCCCCTGAAGCAATAAATGAATGTTGCAGGAACAAACTGCTCTCAGCAGAATAACACTCAGCATGTCTATACCATCAGTTAAGCATAAGTTCTCAAGACAGGTTTCCTCACAACCCCACATTACAAATCCTCCAACCTGCACTTATTGCTCATCTGAGCCCCAGCTTGGAGTTCTCTGCACACTGAGAACCCAGGTAAGACTGCCACTAATTATAGGTATAAGCTTTCACTGAGGTGTCCTGGATAGATTGAGGTGGGGTAAGACAGTCTGTTACAGCTCAGCTTTTCCAAGTTAGGCACAGATTTTTTGATTTGAGGCTACAGCTGGCAAAGTAGACTGAAAGCACTCATGCTTTTCTTGAGCCTCCTCTTCTCCTTTAAGTGCTGACAGAGCCCAGAGTGTCCAACAGTCTGAGTTTAGCTGCTGTAAACTTGCTGCTGCAGAGAAGAAAATGGAAGATGAAAAATATAATTCTCTGGGGAAAAAGAAGGAAAGAAAGAAGGAAAGAAAGAAGGAAAGAAAGAAGGAAAGCAATCACAGTAAAGTAAATGCCATACAATTCAGTCCTGGAGGAGGTACAGTCATGCACAGCTTTGGAGAGCAGCTGTGCTTCAGGCTGCACTATGCACCTCATTCCAGAGTTTAGTGATTCTGGGACCTGCTTTTAATGTCAAATATCTGTGACTGCTTTTACACGTATAATCTGCAACTGTTTGAAAGGAGCAGACCTCAAAAATACGTTTGTAGGCTGAGGCCTAGCACTTTTGAAATAAACAGCAGCAAGACAGGTCAGGGACAACTGTCACCTCCCTGCGCATTCCCACTCCTGTTGTGAGCTAGACAGGTAAAGTGATCTGTCTTGGAGAAAACAAAACAAAACAAAACAAAACAAAAAAAAAAGAAAGAAAAAAAGAAAAAGAAAAAAAATTCCTTGGGATTATTTCCAGCTGGATCAATTCCTGGTCCAGTTCACAGGAAAGCCTCTCAGACAGCTGGGCCAGTACAACTGAGGAGGTAATGTGCTGTGACAGGAGTCACCGGTGCTGAAGGCTTTATTTTATGAAATCAGTCTCGCTTCTGTCTACAGTTTGAAGAAGACTGGACTCTAAAAATGATTGCTCTGTTAAATGACCAGTGAATGGATACACACTTCAGAGCTAGCAGGGTCTCAAAAGAAAAGGAGGGACTGGTAGGGAAGGATTTATTTATTCAACATTTAACATTTGTTTGATTAGCTCTTATTAGCTTGATTATCTGTGAAATTTTGGCCAACTGGTGATCAATTTTACATTTGCAACTTATTCCTATCAACAGCCTGTCCTGTTTCCAGCTTCACTTAGAAGTAGTATAGTATATTTTTACCAGCTACATAGTATATTTAGTTGAAGTTGCATAAGAATTTATTACTTAACTTTGTAATGATACTAAGGGTTTATAATTGCATCCTGTACTGACTTACTGTGTGGCTTTTGAGTTAGAATGGCAATTTGAACATTTGCAAATGGAATGATGACAACTCAGGTATTTAAAAGGGAAGAAAAAAATAAAATGAAAATAAACATACACAAAACAAAATAAAAGTCTTCTTTATGGTAAGATCCTACCTGCAGATCTCATTACTGCTGAATCAAAGCCTTTGCGTTTTTTTTTCCTATCCGCTATCTTGTGAATGATACCTGAAAATTGTGCAATTTAGCTGAGACTAAACAGACTAGAGCACTCATCCTCTACCCTGCAGAGCTGTAGCACAAGGAGCCCTGCTGATGGGCAATAGAGTGCTTTTCGTGGGAGTGATGGATGCTCGGCTTTTCTCTCAGCCATTGGCTGGTAAAGATACAGCAAGTGGTTGCGCTTGCAGGAGCAGCTGCCAAAAATCAGCCAGCAGACACCACCACTCAGACGTGTGATGAACCTGTTCTGTCTGTCACTTGTGCTTTGTGTCTGAACTGTCTCATTTGATTCTTTAATCCCACCTTGCTCCTCTTTTTCAGACAGTGAAAGTGAGCTATCTTTCTCCTTCCTTCTTTCCTTGTTTGTCTCTCTTTTGCCTCCTTCCTAAATCACAGAGTTTCAGGAGAGGTTTTTTAGGTACTTCACTGTGTGAAATTTTAACAGTGGTTGGTAGTCTTTTCAAAAAGACTTTTAAATGTGGAGTCTTTTTAAAAAAGAAGGGAAGCAAAAAGCTTTTATTTTCAGTCAGGGCTCCAAAGACAGTGAGCAAAGGATTTAAGAGGGCCACAGAATAGATAGATTTCTAGGTCAGACTCCCAGGTACCTTCTACCATCTGTATGCATGTACAGTACTGCAAAGGTCTTGTGAGCACTTGGACTGTATTTTGCTTACATTGCAGGGCAATGGTCAATCACCTGTTGAATCAGAGAGCTGAGGCTTCAGGAAGAAATTTAGAGACTGGATGAGTACCCTTAATTTTTTGCACCGGGTCACCTGCATGATCCTGGTCTTGGAAACCTTTCAGGAACAGAGAAGGTCAATATCTGATCTATTCAAGATTTTATTGTGCAACCTCATTTTACACCTTAGAAATAAATTTTGCTATGGACTACTTGGAGAATGAGAATTGTCATGTAGGCATTATCTCATGTCTCCCAATTCAGACCTCAGCTACAAGCTGGGGCAATGAGGTATGCATAATACAGGAGTATGACGTGATGAGCTGCAGTCTATTGTGTTGCTAATGTCTCCTTTGGGCATACCAAATGGTGAAGCTACTCTAAAGCTTCCTAACTCATCTCTCCCCCCTTTTTTTTTTTTTTTTTTTTTTTAACTACCCTCTAGAAATGCCTACCTGAAGAGGAAACTTTTACTAAACAGAAGCCCATGACTGCAATAAGAGAAAATCAGTGGGCCTTTTGCATCACGAGGCATTCTTTTTCATTTCTAAAATCACCAAATTCAGTTTTTTGAGTGAAAAATCAAGCTAAAAGCTGCTGAGGATGTATGGTGGGAGGCAGAACGGAAGGGAAAGTAAAATGAACACTGTGGAGAAATAAGTGTAAGAAGAACTTGTCTGTACATTTTGAGACCAAGGCCTGAATTGTTTACTTTAGTACAAATTCTTGAGTTCAGGTTAGTTAAGCTTTGCATAGATAGTAAATGCTGTATTGGTCTTTCTACTTCTGCAGTGTTTTTTAGAATATCTCAGAGCACTTATTGATAGTTTGGTTATTCAGCTCCATAATATTCCTGCAACAACTATCTGGTCCTAAATAGTGTTCTCTTGGACTGTATTTGGGCTTCCGTAAACTGCTAAAATTGGTAAATGTATAAATCTTGTAGTCTTTCCTTTAGTTTTTCCTTCCAGCAGTCTCCTAACCTGCTTTAATAATTCTCTAGTACATAACATTTAGACTGAGTCTTAGTTTTTTATTCCAGAAGGCTTCCTGTCTTTTTCTTAAAGTCAAGTGGATCTTAATCATAGAATCATAGAACAGTTTGGGTTGGAAAGGACCTTAAAGATCATCTAGTTCCAACTCCCCTGCAATGGGCAGGGATACCTCTAACCTACTAACACCGATGCAGTCTGAGCATTTTTGTAATGCATTGTTGAATTCTCACAATTTTAACATTTCCTCCAGATGTTAGTTTCTGGTCTTCTAGGTTGTGTTCTCACTGTTCTTGGTAATTCAGGTAGGATCCACGTACCCATCCAAATTAATCTGTGGCCTCTGTTGTTTTCAACCATGCTGTATACCTGGTTCTGAGCAAAGCCCTTGTGCCAGTGCATGGATAATCAGAGTATGTGAGCTGGATTGGGTGTGAGCCTTACAGACATAGCCCCTGAAGTCCTTTCAGAGTGTTGGTCTTCAAGTGAAAAGGTCTCATTGGCCCTTGGTGGCTGTAACTGTCTTCAGCAAGAATGAGCTACCTATTGCATAAAAGTTTTTTTTATTATGTGTGAGGATATTAACTCTCAGCTCGTCCTATATTTTTTGCATGTTACAGGCCTGATTCTTCATTTTCCTTAGTCTTTTTTGTCTGTATAAAAGTACTATTAAGTCAGCAGATCTCCTCAGTACTCCTGTCATGAGGCTCTGATTTATACCAGGGTCAGAGAGACTGGAAGTCCCAAAATCTGGCCTGGCAGAGAAGTTAACAGACCCACTTTCTTTTTCCTTCTCTGTTCTTGTGGTGAATCTTACTCTGTCTGGATGGGGAACAGGTGCTTTCCGTTGCTGTGGGTGCTACTCAAAGGAGGAGGAGGCCCTGAAGTAATGTATTTTTTACAGCATTCATGTTTCTTTTTCTACTTGATTTAGGCTTCAGATTTACTGATACAGCACCAACACACCTCGTCGTTGTATCTGTTGCTTCAGGCTTCCCTTTCTGTACACAGCATAATTAGGTCTTAAATTTCCTGATGTATTTCTTTTTGTAGTAGGGTAACTTGTATTGACATCGTGTCACTCTGATACTCATTCGCATCAACAGTGCCACCAAAGTTGTTATCATTCTGACATTGCAATATCATATTTTTAGGCTTCCCAGATCTTCTTGAAGACATGTTTTTGCTTCAAAGCAAGTGAAAACTCAGGAATATTTCTGACCATGTTTCCTTTCCATACATGTTCCACATTACTTTTTTTAGAGCATGAAGATCTACTAAGGATACAGACAAAACCAGAAACCCACATAAAACTGTTCTGGAGAGCTCATGTCCGATGGGGCTTTCCCTTGCTTCCTCTTCAGTTTCATCACAAACCTTCTTGATTCATCTCTGAGTTAACCAGAGCGCATTTCCAACGAGAGGTTCTGGGTTTACACTATTACAAAATTCAGGATGTGCAGCTGACTAGGGTACAGCAGTGATAACACAGGGAGCCAGAAGGCCCAGAGATGCCTTCCTTTATTAGTTTCTTTCATTGCATTGGCTTTGTCCTCTGCTACTCCCCTATGCCATTAACATGAAAATTTAACCATGAGTAGTTTGAGTAGAACAGAGCAATGGCTATTTGCAAACATTAGATCTTGTTTCAGAAAGACATCTACCTTGCTTTCCAGAAAAGCCATTTACTTGTACTACTTCTGTCATGGATGTATGCACTAAAGAAAAAGCAGCATAGCCTCAGAGATGTTTATTCACTTTAAAAAAAAAAAAAAAAAAGTTACCTCTGGATGAAAACTATTAATCTAGACTAGCATTCTTCAGCTGATGAGTCACAGCTCCTTAGAGAGGTTGTGAAAAGCTACCAGAGGCATCAAGAAGGACTGAAAGTTTTATTGCAAGTCTAAAGCAAAGAATATTTCATTCTCTTCTCCTCTGCACACTTCTAGCTTTCACAGGCAAATGTGCTCTGTCAACTCCTTGATTTGGTGATATCATGTTTTTAACTTCACCTCTGATATAACTTCACCTTTTTTTTCTACAGAAAGTGTGAAGTTATTGGGAACTATAACATGGGATATTGAGGTTTAGTCTCCTCGTTTGCTAGAAGGAATTTTGTTCCTATGTATTCTTTTTCCCACAACGCTAACAGATAGATAAGGTCATGATTTTTCCCACATCATTACCTAGACAAAATGGAACAATGGCAATATCTACAGGACCAAGTAGACTCTGCGGGTGGTAGTACATATGTGTCCTTCCTCCTGTCTTGGAGCACCCTTTTCTGGGCTAGTGACTAATTTCTCCAAATAGCACAGCTCCAAAAAGAAAAAGTGAAAATCATCTCTTCTAAGTTATCCTGGGTGTTACTGGAGCCAACCGAGATGTTTTCGTGGTTTAACCCAGCAGGCAGCTAAGTACCACTCACCTGTTTGCTCACTCTCCCTCCACAGTGGGAGGGGGGAGAGAATGGGGAAAAAGGTAAAACTCATAGGTTGAGTTAAAGACAGTTTAATAGGACAGAAAAGGAAGGGAAAATAATAATAATAATATTAACAATAAATATATATATACAAACCGAGTGATTTAAAATGCAATTGCTCACCACCCACAGTCAGTCCCCAATCAGTGGATGCACATCCCAGCCAACTCCCCCCAGTTTTTATTGTTCCACATGATCTCATATGTTATGGAATATCCCTTTAGCCAGTTGGGGTCAGCTGTCTTGGTCTTGTCCCCTCCCAGCTCCTTGAGAACCCCCAGCCTCCTTGCGCACCCCCAGCCTCCTTGCTAGCAGGGCAGCACAAGAAGCTGAAAAGTCCTTGACTCAGTGTAAGCGCTGCTCAGCAACAACTCAAACATCAGTGTGTTATAAACATTATTTTTCTCCTAAATCCAAAACATGGCAAGATACCAGCCATTATGAAGAAAATTAACTCTATCTTAGCCAAAACCAGGACAGAGGTGGGTGTTTAGACCCACTCTTTGCCTAGTTTATTCCATGAGTTTAAATAAAATTCTCTACTCCAAATATTTGATGATGAGATCTGGACTCAGATCTCCAGAAAGAAATGAATCTAGTTTTCTAGACAGGAGCCAGCATGCTAACTCCACCATTTCATCCATTCTGTGAGCCTATTCCTTCCTCTTCTGCACTCTGCAAATAAAATTTCAACCACAACTTTTGAAGTGACCTGAATTTTGAAATAATTTGAAAATGGTTGAAATTGTCCTCTTCTTAATGAGTTAGATATTTATCGACAAGAATTAATGAAAACAAAATGAAAAAAACCTTACTGTATTGTAGTTGCTGAACTTAAAAGGGGCAAACATTAAGCCACTTGCTTTCTAAAACTGCTGTATAAGATGTAGCATTTTGAGTGTTAAGTCTGGCACATAATCTTAAATCAAGTCCAAACTGTTGCAATGGTCTTGTCAACTGACTGAAATGCTTTGGCATGCTCAAAGAACCCCATTTATTTCAAAGAACTGAATGTATAACACTGTGGCAGGAAAGAAAGACAACTTACTCTTTTCCTTCTTTTGAATGAGAGAGCAGGAGGCAGCACTTAAGTTGGTCATACATAGGTTGTTACTTTCCCCTAATTCGTAAATCAAAGACTTCTGTAGAACAGGCGGGAAAGAACAAAACTGATTGCAATTAATAAACAGCTTATTTAAATGCAGCTGACTTTTCTGGACATAAATAGTTCAAAACCTTATCATATGCCCTGATGTAAGGTAATGTAGCAGTGTTTTAGACTGGACTCTCTGGGAACTCAGTATTGGTATCATGATTGTGAGAATTAGTTTCCCTATTTCTCACATCTATTTTGCGGCTAAATTCATGTATGAATTGAAATAGAGAAGAATTAGAGCAGCAAGGTTAACACCTAAAAGAGGAAAGTTTGATCGTGTGCTTGCTGTTCTTTGTAACTTTTCAGCAGTTAGTGTGATATCTCATGACACAGAACAATGCACTAGATTTTCTGAACTGTCAAGGAATGCCAGCTGCTGTGGCAGCAGCTTAGACTAACTATAGCTTTTCCAGATCTAACTATCTCATACAAAATATGGAGGTGGCAAAATGTTCCTGTAGCTAAAACACATGATTTTCAGTCTACTGATATCAGTCCTACATCTGGCTGTGCTTCTAATGTGGTTTTATTAAGAAACTTAATCTTTTGATCCTTGAATTTTTCGGCTCACACAGTTATGTTTCCTCATATCATTAGTATCATATAAGCTTTTATTAGCTAAAGTTTCTGAAGGGGTGGCATCCTACCACCAACAAAACACTTCAGCTGATTTTTTTAAGGAAACAGTAAGATAGAAGGTATAAGCTTAATTACTGAAAATGTCACACAGAATCACAGAATCA